>PVIC010010622.1:0-43549 GCA_004025085.1 Thryonomys swinderianus
TTTTTGAGAAAATATTAAAAGACCATAAAGTTAATTTATAAGAATTGAAAAATTGTTAATCTTTAACAAAATTAAATTGGATTTTTATTTACATAAATAGATAAGTATATAATTTAAACTATTGGCTATTAGGATTTCACAGACTTAAAGTACAATTGAAAAATTCACGAAAGCTTCCACACATGTTTCAGTTGTGAAACAATAAAGCATTTGTTAATTCTGAAATGCACAGGAAATGGATACATAGAGGCTCGATATTAAGAAACAATATGAATAAATGAACTTTTCCTAAGTACTACACATTTGGTGCTGTAGTCCTTTGGCCATTTTGAGAAAATATATGAAGACCTGGAATTTAGCTCAAGTGGTACTGCACCTACCTTAGAAGCCCAAGGGCCCAAATTCGATACCTGGTACCATAAAAAAAAAACATACATATGTGAGTGTGTGTGTGTGTGTGTGTGTGTGTGTGCTTGCGTGCATGTGTGTGTGTATTTTCATATATATATATATGTGTATATATATATATGAAAAAATGGTAAAATTGTACAAACTGAGGGAGAATAGGAGGTTGTTGCACAAAATGGACTGTGATACTTTATAATACATCCATCTCTTCCTAGTGCAAGATATGAGATTTTCCCAAGTTGTTTATAGTGAAATGAGCTTGGAAAATGTTACGTGTGTCTGAGTTACTGATGACTAGAGGTAATGTTCCCATCCCCCTTCTCTTCCTTGGGTTTGCCACCCTCTTCTGTTCATTCTCCCAAGGGCTTATGGCTGAAGATCATCAATGGAAAAAGCGTTGTAATTTTAGAGTAATGTAATGAAAATGACTTGATGATAAACTACATGTTAAGGGAAAGACAGGGAGTATTAAAGATGAAGTCCTGGAAAATGTGAGGAGTTGCTTCTGGGAAAATGAACTCCTCTGGCTGGAACAGTGCCTGTTCTATCTGCTGCCCTGTGCCCAGGAGAAGTGGCACCTGCTGCACAAGCATCCCTTAGGTCTGGGACACAAGAAAGCAGATGAACTAGTTTGGGCAGTGTGGAAGAAGTGTTGTATCTAGCCTTTGAGGCAGATGGTGCCCCCCAAAAAATGGAATGAGGGGAGACCCCACTGTCCCCAACATTCTGCAGGTAGGAGGACTGCAGGCTTCATCTATTACAATTGCAGGGGGTCTCAGTGGATATAGCGATAGCTGAGCTGGGTCTGGTTCCACAGTAACAGCAGCTAGATGTGCAGCCTGAGCAAGGACTCTTTGGAAAGCCCTAGTACAATAAAGCTGCCTTTGTTTTGGCCTCCATTAAAAAGAAAAATCAGATAGACTGGGTGGACAGAAACCACAGACATTTATTTCTTACAGTTCTGGAGTCTCAAAGTCTGAGTTTAGAGTGCCAGCCCAATTAGATTCTGGGGATGGCCTTCCTCAGGAAACAGAGAGTGGACTTCTCTTTATAACCACACATGGCAGAAAGAGAGTAGCTAACTCTCTGGTCTTTAGTGCCAAGAGCACTAATATCACTCAGGAAAGTTGCATCTTCATGGCTGAAGTACCTGTCATTGGTCCTACTTCCCAATACTATGGTGTAGTGTTAGAGTTTTGAGATACATAGAAGTATTTTATAGGCTCACCAACAATTGGACTATTGCAGAGGTGGAATCCTACTTAAGACAGGTTGGGGGCAGCTCCATCCCAGTGCTTGTCCCTTAATTGGGGACAGAACAGCACACAGTGATGGTGAGTTGTGCCAGGATAGGGCTGTCAGAAACCTTTACCTGGAGGTTAATACTGATCCTAGCATGTAAATCAGCCATTTGTTCCCACTTCAAGGAAGAAAGAGCCCTAGAACCATGCATTAGCTGATATCTCCAGAATCTCTTTCAGCACATCTATAGGACTCCTCTAAATCAAAATTTTATCTGGCAGAGGATAGGATTAGAGGTTGTCTTTTAGGCTAGAATGGACTCCACATATTTTCAAGGTTTAAATGGCTAAGAGGCTAGGCTGGAAGTTGTGAGAGTGAGCTATGTCATGTATGGGGAGGAAGTCAAGTAATTCAATGAGAACAAATGTTATACGTCTTTAATTTTCAAAATATTTCATATAAACCATCACTATGTATACATAGATATGGGTATAAACACACACATATCTGCATCACATTGCAGGCAAGAAGAGAAGTACATAGCCTAAGTTTTTAAATGAGAAAAATGAGTTGTCAAAAGGGCTTATATATTTTTAAATTTTAACAGGCTTTGTATTGCCATTTTTGTTCAATGTGAATGTTTGTAGTAAGTGAAGCTACACTCTGGTACAGTTCAGCCCACACCAGAGCTTGCCCCACTGAATTTCCTCTGGTCTTTTTCAGACACTTACATCAACCCAACTACCCCTGAAGTAAATAGAATGAATGGCCCCAAAGAGTTTATAAGGTAAACAAACAACACTGCTTTGTGCTTAGAGTTCACTACAGCAGTGGGGTGGGATGGTTGCGTGGGAGGTGACAAACATCAAATACCTTTCCATCTTTTTGCTGTTCTGCTCTCAAGTTTGTTCAGAACTGCAGAGTACACATTATTAGTTTCATTAACTTTGCTTTCAAGACTAATTTTCTTGATCAGATTTTTTGTGCTATTTAGTTAGACTACTGGTCAACCTGTCTATTTTTAGGAGACACTGATGTACACAGAAATGTTACAAAATTCTTTAAGACCAACAATGAATTTATAATGATACTAAGAAAAGAAGAGAACTTGAATCTGTGGGAAGTCTGACTTACACTATAGCTTGTTATGGCTGTCATCTCATCTTTTACATTAAGATGCTGTCCTCATACCAGAACATGGTTGGCACCATGCAAAGGTGATAAATAGTGGCTTCAGTAAAATATAGAATAGGTATTAATTTTCTATCTTGGATTTTTGCTTTGTTCAAGATAGTTCAAAAATAGAAAACCCTTATGGAATTAAATCACTATTTTAAATCTAAAGCTGCTATGTTTCTGCCTTATTTACAACAATGGAATGTTACAAACATTGTTTTCTGTCATGCCTTTTTTGCCCAAAGGCCAGGTTGGAACACTGTGACAAATGTAACCTGTGTCTACAGCAATGTGTCTCACAGGGGAAGTGAGGGTAATGCATGTATGATTACAGTGACTTATTGCAATGGTCATCTATTACGGTCACAGACAGGTCATATTAGTTCATGACACACAGAAGACTGGGAAAATCCTCATGCTGACTTGTCACATGTGCACTGGAGGAAAAACTATATGCTGATGTCTGCCATGGGTGCTCTGATACAGTTTCTCCTTCAGAAGTCTCCAGTAGCCAGAAGATGAGAATGCTAGTTTGGAAAGCCAGCGTCATTTCTTGCATCACAGAGAGGTTTTTCCAAAGGATGAAAAACTGTAAAAGCATATAAAGAAAGAAGACCATCTTGTAGATCTTGTGTGTTGAGGTTGCCCATGGCTAAGTAATATGGGCCTGTGGATACATGTCCAGCCACCTGCAGGAGGAAGCATGAAAGAGCCCTAAATAGATATCTTTGCCTGTGCTCTGCTTCCTACTTACACCTACCCTATGTGCATGGATTTTCTGCACATCGAGTCAAATTTATTGATTTAAATAAGCATCATTTATCTGTTCCTTTTGCTAGTCATGTGTGTTAGTTTTTAATGAGTTCCCAGCCATGTATAATTATATTCCTTATGTAGGTTTTTAAAGGATGACTGTGATCACACTGATAACTTTCTGAGGTTTGCTCAGGCCTACATAGTGGATTCTCTCATTCTTGTTCACTAGGTTTTCAAACTTGGTTTTCTTGATAACGTTTTTGTACTAGTTATACCTTAAGATGAGAGTGTCTAATCCCAAGCACCATCTCACACATTCTGAGTTTTGACCAAATAAAGCCACAGGTGTGAAGAAACAAAACACCTGGAAGCCAGTAGGTATTGGTATCATAACTCTACCTTGACTTGTGTACATATTAAACGTAGCCAAGCTTGGCTGTCTTTGTGTAAGTCTTTTTAGACCCTTAATCTGAAAGTGATTTAGTTAATGAAAAGGAAAGTTCACAAATTGCATGGCGTGTGACTGATTTAGCTGATGATTTTCACAGGCAGTTACTCACTGAAAGTGTTGCAATTATAATTAAGACTAAAAAGCCCGAAAGAAAATGTTTTTTAATATATAGAAAGAAAGGCTATTACTCATTTCACTTTATGACTTGCTATAAATCACTGCGAAAAATTAAACAGTGCTAAGTTGAAAGGCAACAACATAGGAGAAAGATTTCATAGAACTAAAATCATAATGAGATACTATTTTTCACGGACTGTATTAAGGTACTACTGTGCTACAGTTTGGATCTAGATTGTTCCTGCAAGACTCATGTGTTAAAGACCTAGTTTTCTGCTTAGCATTTTGGGAGGTATTGGAAACTTTAAGAGAGGCCCTTAGGTCATTAAGAAAGTGCTTTTAAAGGGCATGTGTCCCAGTCAACTCCTCTTCCTCTATTTTACTCTCTTGTGCAGTGAACCATTTTACTATAAGCCCAGAAGCAGAGTGGGCAATTAATTATGAGATAAAACCTTGTGAAGTTCTGTGGCTTCACTTGTGAGCTGAACAGAGTCAGTGTGATTCTGGGCATGGAAAACCCGTATGAGGACTGCTGCTGGAAGGGCATCAAAGAACTGGAGGCGAAGTTTGCAAGCCGCTGAATGTCCTGATAAAGCTGTTATTTGGCATTTCTTCTTCGAAGGAGAGTTGGTTGCCATCTTCCTTCAGGAGAGCTTCAAACCTTGTCTCTATTTTGGGCATCATCTCCTGGACTCCAGTGCTGATCTCTCAGGGCCCTGGTGCAGACCCTTCAGCCAGCCAGCAAGATCTTTCCAGCTTCCACCAGTGGGCCCTGGGCCTTTCCAATGCAGATCCCTGGCACAGACCTGTACAGAACTTTGCTCTGGGCTCCAAACTCTTGACTGGTTTTTCGGGTCTCCAGTGAGCAGACAGATATCTCACACTTTTCTGCGCTTGACTGTAGTAAGCATTGATAAGCACAGAGGCAAAGCAATCTTTTACTTTTAGAACTTGATTATCTTAGTTACAATAATGGAAAAGCTAAAACAGGAGGTAGTGTCCAGGATTAACTTTTAACTGTCACTTTCTTCCATTGTGGTACATAAAGGAATTGTGTTTTCTAGGTCTTTGGTATAAGAGGGGACAGGGATGAGGGCCAGAGGTGAAATTTCCCTGTGGAATTGAGGCATAAGAAATTATCTTATTTCTCCTTTTCCGCCAACTCTCAAGAAAATTGCTGTTAGGTACCTTAGTGACATTAGAGGAGAAAATACTTCAGTGATAGGTAAGTTTAATTTTGGTTCTGTTCAGGCACTAGGATGTAGCTTATACATTTATTTAATGATTTTTGGGCACCATAACACTATTTTGGCTAATGCAAAATTGATTAGAAGGAACAATGGTAGAAGACCATGTAGAAAAACAGGTACCAACTGTTGGTGAGATTATATTTTGCAATATTTTTGGGATGTAGCAATTCAACAGTTTATATGACTCAAATGTTAGGTGCCATTTAACATAAATTTTATTTCTAAATTTCTAATAGAGATACCCAAAGAGAGATCCTTCTTTAGATATTTTTAAACAAATTATTTAAAATGAACTAAAGAGTTATAGAGACAAAAACTTTATCCAAAAGTGTGAAAGCTAAACAGCTCGTATAACAAAGAATTTCTAACAAAGAATTTCTAACAACGAATTTATTTTTCCTACCACAAACATTTTTAATGTACTTGAATGAATAAGAAAGCTATAAAGTAGTAGCTAGTTTCTTGCGCTCTTCTTCATTATAGGTACTTACTTGTAGAAGATAATTGTGTTAGCCATTTTTCTTTCATTGCTGAGACAAACTATCCCCCACCCAAAGTTAAAGGGGACATTATTCGCTGCCAGTCCCTGGAGGTTTCAGTCTGTAATTGTCTGGGACTGAGGCTGGGGTGGGAAGCAAGCAGAAGGAGCATGGAGTGAACAAGGCAGCAAAGGAACAGTGGAGAATTAAACTGCATCTTTCTGGCCATTTTATCTTAATCCGCTACTGCGATCAGGGTGGTATGGAAATAATCACTCACCATAGTAGTTTAGTGGTCATGTGGCCTCAATCCCAGCATCACAGTTTCCAGACTCAACTACCTCTGAAAAGAAAACCCCCTTCATCCACAGGAGTTTTTTTTTTGGGGGGGGGGATAATGAACCACAAACCAGAACAATAATTAACAGGAAAAGCCCAAATTTAGCTGGGCGTGGTGGCTCACGCCTGTAATCCCAGCACTTGGGAGGCAGAGACAGGAGGATTGCTGAGTTCAAGGCTTGCCTGGACTACATAGTGAGCTCAGAGCCAGCCTGAACTACAAAGCGAGACCCTGTCTCAAAAAGGAAAAAAAAGCCCAAACTTATAATGACTGGATAAATGTAAAAAGTTGAATAAAAAATGAATAATATTCACTGAAGTGTTGGATGTCTGTTATTTTCCATGAATCCAGGCAAGAAAGGGAAAGTAACTTTTATAAATGTGTAATATAAATACAAACCTTTCAGGTTTTCTTTGACTATCATACAATATCTTATCAATTAAAAATCTATGCATATGCTATTCTAGGTTTCTTGTATTTCAAGATGAATTTTTGTATTATTTTCTCTAGCTCTGTGAAGTATACCGGTGGACTTTCAATTGGAATTGCATTGAATCTGTATAGTAGTTGTGGGAGTATAGCCATTTTGACGATGTTGGTTCTCCCTACCCAGGAACAAGGGATATCTTTCCACTTTCTGGTTTCCTTTTTTATCTCAGTTTTCAGAGTCCTATAGTTTTCAGAGTAGAGGTCTTTCACTTCCTTTGTTAGGTTGATTCCTAGATATTTCATTTTTCTGGGTGCTACTGTGAAAGGGATTGACTCCCCAATTTCTCTTTCAGTGAGTTTGTTGTTTGTGTAGACAAAGGCTGTTGATTTTTGAGCATTGACCCTGTATCCAGCAACACTACCAAATTTGGTAATTAAGTCTAGCAGTCTCTTGGTTGAATTTTTAGGATCCTCTAGATAGAGTATCATATCATCAGCAAATAATGACAGTTTAACTTCTTCCTTTCCTATCTTTAATCATTTGATATCTTTGTCCTGCCTGATTGCTATGGCTAATGTTTCCAGTACTATATTGAACAAGAGTGGTGACAGCGGGCATCCTTGTCTCATTCCTGACCTTAGTGTAAAAGCTTTCACACAAGAAACCTAGAATAGCAAAAGCAGTTCTAAGCAACCACGACATGGCATGGGGTATTACAACCCCCAATTTAAAACTCTACTATAAAGCCGCTGTGATAAAAACTGCATGGTACTGGCAAAGTAACAGACCCGAGGACCAGTGGAATAGATTAGAAGGCCCAGAAACAACTCCAGATACACTAAGCCACCTTATCTTTGACAAAGGAGACAAACATCCCCAATGGAAGCAAGACAGCCTATTTAACAAATGTTGCTGGAAAAACTGGGCTTTAGCCTGCCAAAAGCTAAAACTAGACCTATCTCTCACCATGCATAAAACTAAACTCACAATATGAGACTTAAACATTAAAACAGAAACAATGAGCCTGCTGGAAAACAGGCTAGGTAAAACTCTTGGAGACATTGGCTTAGGCAGAGACTTTATGAATAAAACCTCTCTAGCACAAGAACTAGCAGAAAGAATCAACAAATGAGATCTCATTCTACTGAAAAGCTTCTGCACAGCAAAAGAAGTCACTGGCACTGGTAAAAGACAATCAACAACATGGGAAAAAATCTTTACTAGCTGTCTATCAGACAAAGTGCTATTATCTACAATATATAGAGAACTTAAACATATCAGCCTCCCCAAGTTTAAAGACCCAATTAAAAAATGGGCATCTGAATGAACAGACACTTCTCAGAGGCAGAAGTTAAAGCAGCTAAGAAGCATATGAGGAAATGTTCAACACCACTGGTCATTTGAGAGATGCAAATGAAAACAACGCTGGGATTTCATCTCACTCCACAAAGAACGGCTGCTATCACAAAATCAACCAACAATAAATGCTGGCATGGCTGTGGGGAGAAAGGAACCCTCCTCCACTGTTGGTGGGATTGCAGACTTGTGCAACCATTGTGGAGATCTGTGTGGAGATTTCTCAGAAAACTAGGACTACGGGTCCCATTTGACCCTGCTATCCCCCTGCTAGGAATATACCCAAAAGAATTTTAAAAATCACATTGGAAAGACAGATGCACACCCTTGTTCATAGCGACTCAGTTCGTGATAGCTCAGTCTTGGAAACAACCCAAATGCCCATCAACTGGAGAGTGCATAGAGGATGTGGTTTTTAAAAAATAAAATGGAGTATTACTCTGCCATAAAGAATGACAAGATCGATCCATTTAGGTGCAAATGGAGACATCTGGAGAATATACTAATAAGTGAAATCAATAGATCACAGGTAGGCAAATTCCAGATCTTCTCTTTGACATGAACACCTGTAGATGCAAATGAGCTCTAGAAAGTATGACAGCTTTTATAGAGTGGGAAATTTCCATAGGAAATGTGGTGTGGGAATGTAATGAGGGGAAGGAATAAATATGATACAGAAAGAAAATAAAAGAGTATGTATAAAGGGGGTGGGGAGGTGTGGGTGGGTAGGGATATGGGTAAAAATGAGAATTAACTTGTCATATACTGGTACAAATTCCCCAATGTTATATGTGATTGTGAGATGTATATAAATTGTACCAATAAAGAATTCAATTTTAAAAAATCTATGCATAGTAAAATATTTTAAAAATACTTCAAGGTAACTCACAGTGTAGCTTTCCGTATTCATTGAATAAGTCTACTTATACTCTTAGATTTCACTAAAGAGATGGAAGATATTTCAGAGTTGTGATTATTTTCATTTTCTGGGTATAAGCAGAGCTAAATCATTCATTTGTTACAGTAGAACAAGTGAGATTATCTATTGGATGGGATACATTGCTATCTCAAAACGTTAGGGCATGGTTCTATAAGCAAGATTTTTCTCTTTTAAATAAAATGAGTTTTGGGGTACCTTTTAGGAACACATTATGATCACACTCCTCACTGACAATTTATACCAAACATGATATATCTTGATTTTAATTTTTTCCTATGGTCTTGTCTTCTTCCAAATTCCAGTGATATGACCTGAAGAGTAAGAACAAAAACAAACTGGTGATTGTGTTGAAACTTGGGATGCCTTCTGTAAGTCAAGGGAATAATATCCCAACAAGTATGCAAGAGGAAAGAAACTTTGAAAGAACACTGTTAATTCTGTGCATTTTTTTTTTCTTTTGAGTTAGGGTCTTGCTTTGTAGTTTAGGCTACCCTGAGCTCACTGAGTAGCTCAGGAAAACCTCAAACTCAACAATCCTCCTGCCTCTACCTCCCAAATCCTAGGATTACAAGCGTGAGCCACCATGCCCAGCACTGTGGTATATGGTACTGATTGCCAGTGGGCATGAGTCACCATGTCCAGTATTGTTGTATGTGGTTATCGGGAATGGAACTCAGAACCTTGAGTTTGCCAGTCAGGCGCCGAGACTGCTGAGCTAAATCTCTGGCCTAATTCAGTTTGGGTTTTAAGGCAAAAAGAATGGAATATTTTGTTCAGCACAAGGCTTGATCAGACCCATTTTTCCAAAATATTAAAATTCCTTGTTATTACTCTCTGTTGGCTAGATCAAGGTAAGAAGCTATCTTGGTCCCTTTCATGCTGCTAAAATAGAATGGCTGGGATCATGAAAGGCTGGAATTTATTTCCTATGGTTCTTGAGACTAAGAAGTCCTGGAACCAACAGGGTAGTTGTACAGCAAAGACTGCATCCTGGAGAATGGATGAATATGGTATCCTCCTCTCTGGAAGGCAGAAGGTCAAGAGGACTAAAGGTCTTTTTATAGCAGCCTCAGTTATACTCAGGAGGTAGAGTCCTCATGATCCACTCACACAGAAGAGCTCTGTCTTGCAAAACCACTGCATTGGATATATGTTTCATATAGTACTTTATTAATTAGAAATCTATTCCTGTTAAAATATGGAGGGGACACATTTAGACAACAGCAGGAGTCATGATGAATGAAGCATGTATCCTCTGTAGCCTATGTGAAGTTCTCCCTAGATTGAAGGCATTTTTTGAGCCTTGGCTTTACTGTGTAGCCAAGAATGGCCTCAAATTCATGGTGATCCTCCTGCCTCAGCCTCCCAGTGCTGAGATTATAGGCATCCACCACCACACCCAGTTTAGGAGTTCTGATTGTTAAGAAAGTGATCATCACTGCGAATCTCACATACTCACATGTCCTCTTGACTCCTGGAAATCAACTCTTGCCTACAAGCAAAATCATTATAGTGGCTTTATGTTTAATGTATTTTATGAATGATTGATTTTTACACAGAACAATATTACACTAAAATGATTTGACATGTAAAAGAAATGAATATGAGATCTTGTATGATTAGGCACATTTTAACACGTTTTCTATTTTATACAAGATGATGTTTACTATTGACAAATTTAATCTCTTATCTAATGATTAGTAAATTCTATAGTCTTTGCAGAAGGGAAGGGGGCCAAAGATTGAAGGAGGGGAAAAAGGTTAAGAAAGGAATTGAGAGGTGTTATATTTGTGTATCAGTTCTCAACAATGAAAGTAATCATGTACCACAAATGTGTACTAGTAAAACTTGTAAAAAGTTAAAATATGGTTTGCAATGTTATTGGGATTTTAAAATGCTTCTGACAAATTCATCTTAAATTAGTACAAGGCCAAGCCCAACAGAAATTATTCTATTATGTATGTGAAAATAAGAAGGAATATATAGCTATTACTACTGCATTGTTAAAGCACTGACCATATTATACGTATGTATATTGTAATGGCACTCTTTCTATGTGCTTGATGATCTATAGTCAATTCTTATTTATGAGTCAAATTGGAGCATTATTATATTTATATTAATTCTGAATCTCTAAGGGATTCACAGGACATGCAATTTTCCTATATCTTCAATCACCAAAACACTCATCCCCAGCATCTCTGGTAATATTTCATAGTATTTGATAAAACAGTAAGAAATCACATTAGAATGTTGGTTAAAATATCAGATTATATTAAATATGCAGTCATGTAAAGTATGACTTGATTATTTCTTAGCATGCTTTTTTTTTAAAGAAAAGAAATGATCCTGCTGTATGAATATAGAATAGATGTTAAATAAAAAAATTGCATTAAAATTATTTCTTCCAATTTTTTCAAGGAAAATATCAGGATTAATTGGAGCATTGTGTAATGCTTTCAAGTTCTTTCATGCAGATTAGAATATTAATTTTTTCTTAGGTTCTTCCTTTGAAATTGGCAACATTAGAGAAAAAAATGAATTAACTTTAAAAATGAATGTTGAAAGGAACTGTACCCCTTCCTATATCCTAAGCTACCCTGTGGCATAGGGTGGGTGACTGAGACAGAAAGACACACCCACAGTTACATAGCCTTTGTCAACTCATTGGATGTTGCTATGTATAAGTAGAAGCTAAAGGCTTTTGGGAACAATGAAGCTAATTTAATTAGTTAAACTTAAATGGGGTGGTTTGTAAGAGGAAGGGAGTGGATGGAAAAAAGGCGATACGGGGGTAAAATATAGAAATGCTACACTTGCCAAGTAGATGTAAAAATCATTCAAGTGGGGCTTAAGAAAGAATATATAACTATTATATGGCATTGTTAAAGCACTGATCATATTGTACTTCAATATATTGTAATAGCACTCCTATGTGCTTGATGATCTATAGTTAATTTTTTCTTTTTGAGTCAAATTGGAGCATTAAAAGATAATACCTGTGTGATTAGCTGGCCTCTCACTTTTACCTTCTATATGAAGGTGGGAAACATATGGGTTTATGCCAGCTCATGTAAGAGAATCTGAACAGGTATAATTCTGTTCTCAATAGTTAGACAAGTCTTTGTGTCACGTATAAAGAAATTAGTATGAAGTAAATTTTTTCCCAGAAACTAGAAAACAAAGTTAGCAATGACAAACTGACCTTATTTTGTTCAAGAGTGGCCTGCCTAAAGCTATTTACAGCATGAATCTGTTCTCATCTTTTGTTGGTTTGGCTCAGGAGCTCATCTTGGGAATGAGCCATAAAACATGGACTGAATGCACACCCCACTGTGTTAGTGTGTGGGCCTCAAACGGATCTGCTGACATGGCTGCACCCCACCCTGCCCGGCTGTCAGTGTGCGGCCAGCTCCGAGGGGAGAAACGCACACTTCCAAGTCAGATAAAGAGTAAAGGAAGGATCTCTTCTATGGTTCCAACTGGTAAAAATCTAGGGCAGTTTTGAACTTTGACATGCCAATTTAATAGAAAACACTGTCTTGAGAGGAAATCCTGGGCCTATAGAAGCATGCATCTTTAGTTCATGCTTGCAAAAAATATCTTCAGTAATGGGTTTCAGAAATAAGTGCAGAATATTTTAAATGAGGTTTGCAATTGGGGTTATATCTGGCAATTAAAATCAAGTAAGTTGTAAACCCTTTCAAATATTGTGAAATAAGCTCCTCTACATTGTTCTCATTTCTTCTATGCCATATTCACATGAAGGCCTCACATATTTCCCACAGATTTTAGCTTAAATTCTTGGAAGCTTAAATTCATGGAATGACATAATTTTCCACGGTTGTCTAAAGAGTAATGGCTTTTTGTTTTTTCTACAACCTCCATGAAAATGGCTTTTAATTTTTTTCTCCACACATTCTGAACCCTGAATATTATATGTCTGACAACAAACAGTACAGGGAAATCTCTGGGAAAATTTATATATATATAGTTCATGGGTGATGTGCAAATTAATCATGGGCTACGAGGAAATTTTCTCTCGTTTGGTACATATGACATTTTGGTGGCATTTCAGCAAAAAATCTCAGCTCTAACTTTAGTCAACTAAAAATAAAGGTCTTGGTCAACAGTGAACAAAATGAAAGTATGCAAAAATGTATGAAATTTTGGAAACACTTCCTGACTTTTCTCCTTTGTTCATAATTTGTCTATGTTTGTTTTAAAATCCAGAAGAAGAGGTGGAGAAGCTTTGAGGAAAGAGTGGAGTGTCTTAAAAGGACATGGCTTAAAAGGATGGCACCCTGCCAGGTGTGGTGGCTCACACCTGTAATCCCAGCACTCGGGAGGCAGACAGGAGGATTGCTGAGTTCGAGGCTTGCCTGGGCTACATAGTGAACTCAGGGCCAGTCTGAACTACAAAGCCAGACCCTGTCTTAAAAAAAAAAAAGTATGGCACCCAGTGCTGCACAGACAAGACCATGAGGACTAAGTGCCAAACATGGAAACTGGTAAGATAGGACTCAGAGGTGGGACAGCAGCTGTGGGTGAGAGAAGACAGGAAGGGTGGGCTCCGCACAAGCAAAGGATTTGACTTTAGGTAACAGGAGGGTGGATGTCTGCTCTGTTTTCTTAACAGGTGGAGAATGAAAATCAGTGCAGATCTGTTGATAGATATTATGGAAGAAAGATGAAGAAACCTGTGCAGAGTGATTTTCCTCAGTGAATTAAGAACCAAGTCAGCGTGTATGAAAACAAAGAAGAAGAGTTGAAAATACGAATAGTGAGAGTAATAATAGAATAATCATCATGAAAAATGAAGGGGTGAATTGACCAGGAAAATGTGGGTAGTCAGTAGAGTCTAAGCTACTGTAGAGATTGAGGTGGTGAGAAGTCAGAAATGTAAATCTATTGGGATCAACATGCCCAGGGGATTATGAATAGGTCTGTGGGGCTCCTCAGGCAAGCTAGATGGGGAGAGAACAGGTTGTGCCCAGAGAATGGGGAGTAAACAGTTATCAGGAATCACAAGACTAAGGGATGACTATTGACTGTTCAGAACCGAGCTCTAACACGGACAGAGAAGTCACCCAGCGTGATGATATTGTTGGTTGTAGGATCCAGCCTACAGGCTGAGCTGGAACCTGGCCAGCGGTGAGCAAGATGAAAAGTAAAGAGACACAGAAACAAGTTAAAGTCTGAAGGCTGAGGGCTCATGTCTCCCTTCAACACAGGAGCCCTGACTCACTGGCTCACCTTGGCCTTATTCACTTAGACACAGCATGAGCCATTAGTTCCACAAGATTCACCTGTATTCTGTCCTCTGTGGTACCGCTTCAGGTAAACAACTTCACCTCAGGTGTTTTCACTTTCCTGCAGTGCTAGCTCAGTCCACGGCCTCTTTCTCCTTAGTGCTCACCGAGGAGGTCAGCTAGGCCTCCTTCCTCCCCTCTGTACCCACAGTTTTGGTAGAGAGACATATTATAACACAGTATTTAAGGAAATGAAACAAGTAACAAGAAGGCCCAGTACATAATTTTAACAAAGAGGGGATAGTCTCTAGTAGTTTAGTTTTAAAGGAGTTTTGCTTTTTCAGAGAAAATCATAATAGATTCTCTGGAATTATGCAACAAAATTTTTAACTTGGACTGAAATTAACTTCTTCCTGTGAGTAGATATGTTGACCTGGGCTAATTATTTAAATTATCAGCATTTCATGTTCCCCACTAGTAAACTGAGAATATGTTCTGTCTCAGACGTGTATTATAAGGCCTAAGTGAGCTGTGTGGAAATCCAGAGAATGCTCAGTAAGCGTGTGTATTACCCGACTTGGTGTATGTTAAGATGGGTATGGGAAGACAGTACCTCACTGCATACTGATGATACTGCAGAAATGTTATGGCCTTAGGGGGCAGTTTGGTTCCTGAGAGGATGGTAAGATGGAGAGAGTGTCCCAGAAGTGTCTTGACAGTCTGTTGGTGACACCCCAAGTCAGGGTCAAGAGAGTTGAGAGTTAGTTGCAGTGGGAGTGCTGGAATATTGGTGTTTGTTCTAATTGCACTTCCAAGATGATAATGACAAATTTGATGAATTGATGTTTTTCATTAGTTTCTTCAGTAAACAATTTTATAACATATCCCTAACATTCTCAATGTGACCTGCCTTCTAGTCTATAGATAATAGGTAGTCAGGTTGTATTATCTTGAGCTCTTAAAGCATGAAGCTGCTTGAAAATTGTAGTTGAATGAGAAAAGGGGAAAAGCAGCTACAAAAACATTTTGCTTGTTCCAAAATACTGTGCATTTATTTTGAAACACCTGGAAAAAAGTTAAGTAGAGCAACATGATTAATTTAGAGATGTAAATAAACATGGATCTAATTTAGTTAGACAAATCTAAATATGTGAAACATAAAAGGAGAAAACTATTTAATAACCCTTAATTTTGTTGTGCACTGGAAAACTTGATGTAAGTGTGCATTCAAGTTTGATTTTTTTTTTTACTTGAGAGTCTCTGGCTCTTATTGTCTTTTCTCTCTTTCTCTCTCTGTCTCAGAAATTAAGTACAAAAAGAGAATTTTGCAAAGAATCAGTAAGGCAGTCACAATGCATAATAAATACCTTGAAGAAACTCACAAAGGGAGTACTCTCTAACACAAGTGGAAATGATCATAGACAAGTAGACGAGGTAGAAGATTTGAAAATAGAAGATTGCAATAAAGGCAGCTCAAACCTTTCCAACCCCCAAATCTCTGAGGTTTTGGGGATTTACTCTGGAGATCTTGTTAGTACACTTATGAAAAATTTAATAGTGGTCTAAATTGCAAACGTTTTTAAGGCTTGCTCTTAAGGATCCATATTCTGTGCATGTGGTACCAAGTAAATAAACTGAAACCAGAAGAGCCAAAATCTTATATGATTTGAAAATCAAAAAGTAACAAAGCATGTGAGAGTCATTATAGATGTTTGCATAAATTAGATACCCTATGGAGTGTTCAGTTTTCTAGGTCAGCACAAATGAAATTTCCCATTAAAGATAGTTTTCCCCTTGAGGAAATTCTGCCCTAAATTTATCAGCTAACCTAATAAGCTACACTTCCCTATAAGTTGTTGTTAAATATTAAAGGATGTATGTTTTTCAGGGAATGATAGTTCCTACAAAAACAAGATTACTGACTTATTATGTTGTTATTAATTGTAGTAAATGCAAATTTACAGTCTCCTTCAAGTGTCTATTTATTTTAATGCAAATCTGTCCTTAAGTTTTTTGTGAAAACTTCTCTGAAAGCTTACACTTGAGATGGTACAATGAAAGAATTAAAAAGTACACAAAAGCTTAATTTTCTGTAATATCAATAATTGCTAATAACTAATACAATGAAGTAAATAAGGAACTGGTAAGAACAATATCATATTTATAGCCCAATTTTGGATCTTTCTGAATCCGTATGTTAAAATGTGTGTTACACTTAGAAAAAGACTGGAGCAGGTGAGTAATCCTTGCAGTAAAGTTGGGTGAGGTGGTGTCCCTAACTAGCAGAGAGAAGGCCACACCATTTTAAGATTTGATTTTGGCATCTCTTCTAATGAAGGCAAAAGGAAATGACTGGGCAAATGGCAGGCTTGAGACAAGGTGGATTCCCCAAATAGTTAACAGATATCCGTTCGCTCGATGGTGGTAGTCAATGGTCCTGTCACAGACAGGGGACAAGGAAGTATCTTCAAAGGGGAGAGGGGACTTCAGCACACTCCCACACTGCATGCTTTCTTGACTTTTCACAGAACAGAACTAGAAGACTCTGTGGCGAGAGGGACAAGCGTATTTACTGGGTGGAAAGAACTGCACACCCAGAGGGAGGTGTAGGTGGCCACAGAGTGTGGAGCGCAGTGTGTCCCAGAGCCAGAAGTAGCTACGTTTTGAGAGTTTTCCTCAAGAAGAGTGATCCAGCGCATCACCTAGTGTCTGTTGAGGGCAGGTAAGACATATTTTCCACGTGCTTGTCGTGGAACTGGCCCAGGGCTCATGACAGCACATTTCTGGGTGTTTCTGGGTGGATCAAGAGGTGCAACCACTGCTCTCCTGTGCCTCTCTGGAGCTCTTCCCTGCAGTGCGCTCTGGCCTTCATGAGCTAAGCAGCTTTGCTTTGCCACATCCTTCCGCTGTGATGTGCCCGCCTTTGCGCCAGCTGGAGATGGGTGGAATCCTCTGGAACTGTGTGCATTGACATCTTTTCTCTTTTG
Organism: Thryonomys swinderianus; assembly: GCA_004025085.1. Taxonomy (NCBI): domain Eukaryota; kingdom Metazoa; phylum Chordata; class Mammalia; order Rodentia; family Thryonomyidae; genus Thryonomys; species Thryonomys swinderianus. Next base: position 17,185 of record PVIC010010622.1, read on the forward strand.
AATTGTGGGTGTCAGGCAGTGTATCAGAGGGAAGCTGACTAGTGCACTCAGGTTGCCTATCAGTGTGTTACTGTTAGAATGCATGTACCCGTTTTCATGTACTTGAAAGTTTTGAGATGTGATACTCAGTAGTGCTTTTCCTTTGAGTGTGGAAGTCTATGAAATCTGAGACTCTAAAGTATTGGAGGGAAAATGCAAGCTCAGTTTACGGTTGAAAAGCACAGGGCCAGTTAACAAGCTTGTCACTTCTGCGAGACCCTTAAGACTTCTTGAAGTGAGTTTCTTAGAAGGGTAAATAATAGCATTATATCTTGGAATAACTTTGATTATATCCTGAAGCTGAGGTCTTCTTAGAAGTAGTTTTAAACCCATAATTTTCTTCATTTTCTTTCTCCAGCTTTACTTCGTATTTTGTACCACAGCCCAGTTTGAGAAGAGGGGATGAAACCAGGAGTGTGGATGAAGCCAGGCGGGACTTTGCCTACTCTCCACCTGAGGTATCTGAGAGTTTCAGTCAGGCCCGTGCAGACTGGAGCAGTTTGGCTGCCATGACTTGTGGGACTGGGCCTGCAGTTCCTTCTGGGCCAGGACCTCCCAACTGGGGAGACCTTAAGACAGGCAGATGGAGGTCCTGCAGGTGATGGAGCCAGGAATCTCAGGAAGCCAGATTTCATGCATTTTAACAGCATGGATATAAGGAGGAGGAACTTTGGGAAGCTGGAATTGCTACCTGCAGTTCAGAAACGTGAAGCATAAAAATATCGCATATTTAGAAACATAAAATATCAAAAAATAAGGATACAAATCAATTAAAGTTACTATAACAGAAAAATACTAAAGAGGAGAATTAACCTCTTACAGAAAATACGAACTTCAAAGACAATCTCTCAAAACAAATCAAAACCAGCAAAGAGATGCTAAAGATTTTACAAGGCATAAAAACAGCATAAATCAAAATTCCATAAGAGATTAAAAATAGAAATTAACACTGAAGTGGTAGAAATCCCAGGCAAGTAAAAAACAGAAGTAAGGATAATTCTAGAATAAAGAAAATGATAAAATAGCTTCAAGAAAAAGTGCAAATATTGGATATAAACAAAGATTCAAGATACAAAGGAAGAAAACCTCTGAGGAGAAAAAGGAAATAACAGCAACAAATATTACAATAATTGAGGAAAAATTATACTGGAAAAAGAAAATTGAAAAGATTAGAAACAGTGTGTTAAAAGGTTAAATAGAAAGATTAATACCAGGACTTACTCTAATAAAATTACCAAGCTTTAAAGGAAAGGCTGAAATATACTTTAAGTGTCTGGTTGAAAAGAATATATAATTATAAAGAAATAAAATAAAATTAGCATCAGATTTTTCCACATTGATTTATGATTGAAACAATGAAATAATATGTTTTTGATTCTTAGAGAAAATGAGAACAAATATTTTTATACTGTGAAAAACTGATCTTCATCTATTTCAAAAAGAGTAACTGGTATTAATACAAAGTAATTCATAATGAGACTTTTAAAAGGAAATAAATAGAAAATGTAGCCACATGGAACCAGTGCAACCAAATAAACTAAATAATGACTAGCGTTTAATAATACTTTTCATGTAGAATTGTAAAAGTGAAGTGAATGGAGGGTAGAAAGGATAAGTTATAAGATATAACAATATATGGGAGAATGGAGATAGTTTAGTAAATTCTAAACTATTAAGACCACATATGCAAAATTTCTACTTTCATTAATATAATGACCAGTGTAGGTATCAGAAATGTTACTCTAACTGTTCTGTATGCATTGGCAGATTGAAACAAATGAGCACATGTGGAATATTCTAGTCTGTCATTTCCCTTTTCCTTAAAGATAGATATGCTTGGTGTGAGAAAAAGAAGTCACTGGCATGATACAAGAAAAATTAAAAGGATAGATATAAACAGCACTTGGCTTGTTATGTCTGCATGTGCTTCTAATGTTACAGTGCTAAATTTGAATCGCTTCTCGGCCTTTTGGCTAAGATCAAGTGTAGTGCTAAATTTGAATTAGAAATGAGTATAATCTCATGGGTTATTTTCTAATTTTATTCACAGGCAGACCTAACCAGAGTGAGCCAACTGAATTGCAATGGAAACACTTTGAATGCAAATTGTGGACTTTGCTTAAGTTTCCCATTAAAAGAAATCAACAGTTATTTGAAAAGTAGCTAATGCTGATGGCAGACATCTGTTGGGAGTGTACAAAATGAAAGCACAACACCTTGTTGTGCCAGGTGATAAGGAAGCTAAGAAACCTATCAAAATCATCTCATAAAGGAAGGGCACTGTTATGAACATGCACTCACCAGCCAGAATAGAGACAGTTGAAGTCCAGTAACTGATAAAAATTATTGATTTGTTAAAACTTACAGACTGTTTTTAAATAAATAGCTTTCGAATGATGTTAAAATGTAAATGATTAATTCTTGTGAAAATGAACAACTAAGTCATTATTTTGAATACTGGTTATATTCTATGAGAAGAATCAAGCAGTTCCTTTATTAAATTAATTGTACTACTCATATCAATTATCCCCATGTAAAAAAATTCAAGCTGGTGTATGTGAGAAAAATTGTAGAATGCATATATTATCATTTTTAACCCCCTAATAAGTCAGTGTAAATAGGCCTTGAGAAACAATGGTTTCTAATATCCAATAATTGTGAGAAACACATGACTGGTGTTCAAAGAATGCCAATAGTCTTGCCAAGGGAGAGGACATATGTGAAATTAAGCTACTTCCCAGTTATGTATTTTCAGAGAAAGCAGATGACAAAAAAATGTGTGTTTAATTGTACCATTAGTACTCTACAAAATCTATAATGAAGATTTAATAGTAAGGAACACGAGTGAGGTGGCTGGAGGATGTGTAATGGAATTGTAAACTTGTTTATCACTTTTTTATAAGCCTAAAGCTGCTCTAAAAATAAACTTTATTAATAAGTGTTTAAAAAGGACTAGGTAGAGGAAGCACTTGCAGGCACAAAATGTGCTGTGATTAGGGTTAGTCCAGGGAAAGGTTCCGAGCGTGTGGGGGAAGAGTACCGATAGGGTAAGTGCGACAAGGCACCATGACATGTCTGCCATTCATCTGAAATGAACAGACACTTCTCAGAGGAAGAAGTCAAAGCAGCCAAGAAACATACGAAGAAATGCTCAACATCACTTGTCATTCGAGAGATGCAAATGAAAACAACACTGAGGTTTCATCTCACTCCACAAAGAATGGCCGTGATTACAAAATCAACCAACAATAAGTGCTGGCGAGGCTGTGGGGAGAAAGGAACCCTTCTCCACTGTTGGTGGGATTGCAGACTTGTGCAACCATTGTGGAGATCCGTGTGGCGATTTCTCAGAAAACTAGGACTAGGGCTCCCATTTGACCCTGCTATTCCCCCTGCTAGGAATATACCCAAAAGACTTTTAAAAATCACATTGGATAGACAGATGTACACCCTTGTTCATAGCGACTCAGTTCGTGATAGCTCAATCTTGGGAACAACTCAAATGCTCATCAACTGGGAGTGGATAATGAAATGTGGTTTTTAAAAAATATAAAATGGAGAATTACTCTGCCATAAAAAATGAAAAGATTGATTCATTTATGTGCAAATGTATACACCTGGAGGACACGCTAATGAGTGGAATCAATAGATCATAGATAGGCAAATACCAGATCTTCTCTTTGATATGAGCATGTATAGATGCAAATGAGCTCTAGAAAGTATGACAGTCTTTGTAGAATGGGAAATTTCTAAAGGAAATTTGGTTTGGGAATGTAATGAGGGGAAGGAATACATATGATTCTGAAAGAAAATAAAATAGCATGTATATAGGGGATGGGGAGGTGTGGGTGGGTGGGGACATGGGTAAAAATGAGAATTGTCTGTGTCATATATTGGCACAAATTCCCCGATGTTATGTGTGATTGTGAGATATATATAAATTGTACCAATAAAGAATTAAAAAAAAACAAGCGGGGAGCCAGGTCATACTCCTGCAACTCCAGGGGAGAAGCCTCTCTTGCATTTCCGTCTCCCTAACCTCTAGCTGCGAGGGAGATCTGTGTTGTTCCTTGGCCTCGAACTCTCCAAACTCTACCTGTGCCATGCCTGGCACTTTCTCCCTCTCACTTACTCCTTCGTGTTTCTCCTTCAATAGCACAGATAACAAGTCCTACTGTATCCGGGGCCCGTCTTCCTGCACTGTGTCCTCGCCTTAGCAATTACACATGTCCACACCCTACTTTCAAGCAAGCTAATGCTTTGAGGTGCTGGGGTTTAGGACATGGATGTGCATTTTGTGAGGAACAGTTTGACTTATAGGAAAGGCAATGGGAAAAGTTCATGAAAATATGTCCCAATCCATAAATTTTCATATTCTTTGACCTTTCGTTGATTTGTATACTGTGCAGCTTTTGCAAATAGGGGACAGTGATTGGACTTGCCTGATGAAGTCTGAGTAGAGGGTCAGAAACCTACATCTTTATCTGTAAGCTGTTTAGTACTTTTATGAAAAATATTACCATTTTCTTACACCTTATCATCCTGGAAGTTTTACAAATGGATAGTGTTCACATCAAATGAAAATGAAACTTGGAACTATTCCTCTCTCCACGTCTGAAAAATTCAATTGGCAACTTCCATTACTGTTTGAGTATAGTGTTTCATTTATTAAAGACTTTAAACTTTTGAAATAAGTTTATCACTCAACTTATTATTTTAGAGATACAATTGTAAATTTTCCTGATTGTCATCAAACAGTACTAGGGTGTTAATTTTGCCTGAAGAGGTAGGTGCTCAGCCCAGCTCAGTATAAATAAAGAAGCTCAGCCCGAATTCTTCATTAATTTTGCATTTAATTCTCTTGATCCTCAGTTAATCAGCAAACACAAATTTCAAAACAGAAACTTCGAACCTGTCCAAATAAGATTTATTCATTATGCTTTATTTTGTGTTTTGTGGTTAGCTTCAGTTTAATGAGGTGAGGAAAGAATTTGCAATACAATTTTATAGAGAAAAACTGCATTTTTGTATCATGTCATATTAGGAACACATCAATCAACATTTCTTCTTGTGTTGGATCTGTTATTTGAAGAACTACACTGAATTTGCTTCTGAAATCTCACATAAATATAAATTTATGGCATGTTTTAAAGTAATGTTTATCTTGATTGTGGAAATGTATTTCACCTTGATATTGATACGCTTAATATTTTTCTTTCACTATTCTCTGCCTTTTGCAGCAAGTTTACATAGTTCTAAGAACCTCATTTTACTATATCCCCAATTAACTCAAGGCCAGCTATGCTCCGTATATATCTGTGTAGGTGTGTGTACATGCATGCATATGTGTGTGTGTGTGTATATGTGTATGAGAGAAACAGAGACAGAGAGAGGCAGAGAGATAGTTTCTTCCTGTTTTTATAATTTTCTGAACATTTTGCTTCTAAAATACACTCACTTTTTTCTTGTCTAGGAACCCACTATTTCTACAGCTGATTATTCTGTTTCTTATTCTGTCCCTCATGCCTTACACAATTTTGTAAAGGCGGAAGTTGAAAGGGCCTGCTCTGTTGGTTGGGAAGAGAAACTCCTCCCCAAGGTGTTAGCAGGAAGAGGCAGCTGGTGCCCTGACACAGTCCTGTTACTCTAACCTCCAAGCATAATTACGCTTTTAACTCTTTTTCTTGGAGGTTTGTCTTTCTCCCCTGGAAAGGCATGACCACCCTAACAGTTTGCTTTTTAATAATAGAAGAAAGTTTTGAGATAACGGTTATCAACAATTGTTGAGAAAATGATTTGTGCCAAGTATTTAAAGAGATGCAAATTAATTAGATAACATTTATAGACATTTCTTATATAAGAAGAGCAATTTTTATATGTTTTAAGGATTACTTTTTCTTTCTCACCTGTGAGGCAGTGTTACTGTAATTTCCTTATAAATTTCCCTATTGGGAAATCAACATAGGATAAATATTGCTAATGTTCTAATAAGTGGAAGTAACCAATTTTGAACCCCAGCAGTCTGGCTCCAAATTTCAAATTTTAATGAATATGCTATGTTGCTTTGTAATGATCGAAATATAGGCAAGAAATATTGAGTGGATTGAAAACAAACTCGTACTCTTGATATTCGACACTGTTGGTCAGAGGTGTACGGTTCCCTGGATACGGACTGAGCCTGCTGGGTCTCGTCTCAGACGAGGAATTCCTCAAGCGAACTTGTGCGAAATATTGAAAATCTCCATGTCTATCTATCTCTCTCTATATATATAGTGATATCTATATATATCACTATATATATAGATATCACTATATATATATCACTATATTTATTATCACCACTATATATATTACCTGATTCAGAACGCTAAAGTTCTTCTACTCAGTCCTTAGACTGCGACCATGAAAGACAGAGATAATCTAAAGGAAGTCTGTGAGACAAGAATTAGCGTATTTGTCATGATCCTATAAATGAAACTGTTAAGAAAACAGGTAAGACTTTTTTTACTCAGAGCTACTTGACGTATTCTTTTTCCATTGCTTTCCAGCTGCGTCCAGGAGGGTAAAACAGGGTGTATATATTATCCAAGGAAGACAGCTGATGAGGGGTGTGAAGGAGGGTTTTGGAGGGAGAAAAGCGAAGTTTGCCCCTAAAGTTGCCTTGTGGTTCACAGCGACGCTCCCCGCAGGAAAGTATCTCCTAAAACCAGAGCTAGAGAAAAAAGTAGATGCTCTGTTGTCTCAAATCATGTCGACTTCCACTAGATGTTTCTCTGAGCAATGGATGAAATGGATATTTCACTTTCTCACTGTCTCACTGAAGTACTAACTCGATTTTGTTCTGCGCAGCCTGAGGTCGTCACAGCAGAAGAAATGACCCAAATGCCTACTGCGGACGGAGCCCCGGCTCGAGCTCTGTGGAACTCGTCCCTGGCTTATAGCTGGTGACCACTAGATGTCAGCATTGCTCTTTTATTGCCAAACAAGAAGGTTTAGCGAATGAGGTCATAGGCTGGTCTCTCACAAAGGGGAGATTCTTTAGTCCGGAAACCTTAGTGAGTTAATAATACTTGTCTTATCGCGTATTCCCACGATAGGGCGGCGGTTGTTTTCAGTATTCATCATTACCACTTCTCTTTGGAAACAAAATCTTTCATGATAGCATTAAGAGTCAAATAAAAAAAAAAACATTTTAAAAAATGATTTCTTTTGAGGCCTTGTTAACAATCTTAGTTTCATGGAAGGTAGCTGGCCCTGATAACTTCAAATGTAGCTATAAATGAAGACATCTTTAAAAAGTTGATGGATGAAAAGCAAAGGTATGATACACGTAAAAGATTCCAGAACATGTCTTTTTCCTTTATGGAGTATGTTGGTATATTTGAGGTGTAGATCATGATCTCATTCATCACTGAAATTTGTACCTGATCATAATGTATCTTGATCCATTTTTCCCATTCTCTGTGTTCCCTTCTACCCTCTCACTGTCCATACACAGAAGCTTTGTTTTCATTTTCTCCTTTTTGCCATCAAACGTTTTCTTTCCCTTTTTTTGCCTTCTGCACCCTGTTCCTCTTTGAACAAGGTGCTCTGTGACCAACACTTTTACAGCTGTGTGGTCTCACATAGAGAAGGCATCTCTAAGACAACTTTCAGATATGAAGATAATATTTCAACATTTTGTTCTTGGCAAAAAGTAAAATCAACACCAGAATATCTTGAATCAAAATTCAATAACACCTTTAATTTTCAAATCATGTGGTCACTATTTCTAAGCAGAATCAAGCTTTCATATTACTACTGACTTCTTCAGAGGCTACAAGTTATCTCAGGCTTTATCCCTCTGCTTGCCTCTGCTGCAGGCTGGTCTTTCATGTATTACTTTATCCAGCAAGTAGTTACTGAATAGCTAGGCTCAGCTCCACAGTGTTCAATGGACTGAAGCTTCTGTAACGATCAACACCAAATATACTGTCAACTTCAGGCATGGGCGGCAGAAACTGATCATAGAAAGATAAAAGTAAGTGTATTAGCTCACAAATTTAAAGTTCCATTAAGATGAAATAAAGCAGAACGGTGGGACCTCAGACAGAGGGATCACTGAACAAGTGTAGTCTTGGAGGACATCAGTGTGAAGGTGATTTGGAGCCCGGACCTGGATGAAGGGAGGCTGGGAGCCATGGAAACTACAGATATAAACTCAAAAGTTGAAATAACTTGCTGTGATCGTGGTGGCCTGGCGCCCTGAATGTCACGACCTGTAGAAAAGGTGTCCAGGTCCGTGTGGGGACAGTGTGGGACTGTGTCCATGGGCCCTTTGTGATGATGGTGACAGGTTGAATCTAGAAAACTAGCTCAGCACCTGTATCCCAACTCCACAGTAGACAAGACATTCATAAGCGCCTTCTATGTGGTAAATCATTTAATTTTCACAACAACCCAGAGAGAGGAATAGTATTTTTCCTAAGTAATACATGAGGAAATGGGGTCATGGAGGGATTAGGAGTCTTTCTAAGTTCATAGATCTAGTAGAATCAGGCAGAAATAGAATATTTATTAAATAATTTTGGCTCTCAAACCTGGAGTCAAAAAACACTGAATGAAGCTAGGTATGGTGGCTCACACCTGTGATCCCAGCACTCGGGAGGCAGAGACAGGAGGGTCGCTGTGAATTCAAGGCCAGCCTGAATCACAAAGCAAGATCCTGCCTCAGAAAAAAGTACTAAATGATTGTAAAGAATAAATATTTTAATTCTTCATGTCTATGTCACGTTTTGGACACTGTGTTTCAGCAAAGAAGTAACTCAGGACATTAAGTACCAGAAAAGACCCTGAAAGTAGTAAAGTCTATTTCTGCTCTCTCTTCACATCATTATTGGAAATTAGAGTCTCTCTGTCTGTGTGGGTGTTGGTTTTCTCAGCTGTACAACAGTTGTAAGGATGTGGCCAGAGGTGACATTTTGACTGTCCTGAGGATGGCTGCGCTTTCTCATAGATACTCTTTTGGGTCTAACAGTCTTGTTGTTGTGGTTGTTTCAGGATAAGTTAGATTCACTTAAACATTTCAAGTAGCTTCCATACACTTCTGTTTTTATCATTTCAATAAAAAATATGACTATTTAGGACCATTGAGGCTTGTCTTTTGTATGCCTTGTGGTTACATGAGCAGTGAGAGGCATTTTAGAGGAAACATTGCCTCTGCAACCAGCAGTCGCATGGTGTCTACAACTGCTGTCACTGTTGCTTGATGACATATGTGTTCGTGGAATGTCCAGATCCAACTATTTCCTGCGATTCTCTCTACCTGTAGATTGTGCCTCCCCTTTATTTTTCTTCATTGGTAAAGAAGGTTAGAGATATAAAAAGACTAAGCAGAGGAGGAGACACACGAGGCTGCGTGGCTTCATAAAGTCATATCAACTCCACTGTTTGGCAAGAGACCTGTGTGCTTGATAGGCTCAGAGAAAAGGATGAGTTTATGCAAAAAGAGAAAGAAAGATAGCACAGCCTTTCTTACCCCTTCTGAGTGTGATTTTCAGACACGTCAGCAAGAGGTGCCCACGTGGGCTCTGGGCGGGGCAGGCTGAGAAGAGTTAACCCTGCAACTGGCCTGATTTTAAAGTAACTCCACCAAAGTCTGTGCCACTCGGGAACATGGCAGCTGAGGTCACCCAAGTGCCTCCCCAAATAAAGAATGCTCTGTCTCTTCTCTGGCAAGCCTTCCCGGGTCAGCAGCGGGTCCTTAGCAAGCACATGCAGCCCTGTCCCCGACCCTACTAGGGTGTCACCAATAAGTCCCCATGGCTTTGGCTGGCAAGGCTCTTCGCTGCTCCCTCGGCACTGACAGTCCTGGCTCCCCTCCCTCTTTAACTCTGGCTTTAAGGTTTTCTTCTCATCTTGCACCATAGCATGGAGCAGGAGGTCTGAATTCACTGCCAGGTCTCGTGTAACGTACTGTTATCAGTTATCTCCTTTTCTAAATTATTCTCCTATATCTACTTCTTGGCTGGCTCTTCATATTATATAGCTCAAAGTTCTGAGTACTCATTATAAGCCAAACAGAACTGACTAAGAAAGTATCATTTTAAAGGATGAAACTGTGTAGTTCCTTTAGTCTGCGTCCTGCTGTATCTCAGCATTTCTCTTCCAGGGGAAAAGAGAGACAGAGAGACAGACAGACAGACAGAGAGATGGAGACAGAGACAAGAGAGAGAGGAGAGAGACAGAGAGAGACAGAGAGATTAAGAAGTGCTAGTTGACTTTTCAGATTTTAGCCTTAATCTTTTCTGGGATGCTTTATTTCTTTCAAACATTTTCCATATCAGAGACAAGGACAAAGACTAGAAAATGAAATGAAATCCTGTCATCTATGTAACTTTTTAAAAATTGAATTCTTTATTGGTATAATTTATATACCTCTCACAATCATATATAACATTGGGGAATTTGTACCAGTATATGACACAAGTTAATTCTCATTTTTATCCATATCCCTACCCACCCACACCTCCCACCCCCTTTATACATACTCTTTTATTTTCTTTCTGTATCATATTTGTTCCTTCCCCTCACTACATTCCCACACCAAATTTCCTATGGAAATTTCCCACTCTATAAAAGCTGTCATACTTTCTAGAGCTCATTTGCATCTACAGGTGTTCATGTCAAAGAGAAGATCTGGAATTTGCCTATCTGTGATCTATTGACTTCACTTATTAGTATATCCTCCAGGTGTCTCTATTTGCACCTAAATGGCTTGATCTTGTCATTCTTTATGGCAGAGTAATACTCCATTTTATAAAAAACTCGCATCTTCTTTATCCACTCTCCAGTTGATGGACATTCGGGTTGTTTCCAAGATTGAGCTACCACGAACTGAGCTGCTATGAACGAGGGTGTACATCTGTTTTTCCAATGTGAGTTTTAAAATTCTTTTGGGTATATTCCTAGCAGGGGGATAGCAGGGTCAAATGGAACCCCTAGTCCTAGTTCTCTGAGAAATCTCCATACAGATCTCCACAATGGTTGCACAAGTTTGCAATCCCACCAACAGTGGAGGAGGGTTCCTTTCTCCCCACAGCCACGCCAGCATTTGTTGTTGGTTGATATTGTAATAGTGGCCATTCTTTGCGGCGTGAGATGGAATCTCAATGTTGTTTTCATTTGCATCTCTCCAATGACCAGTGATGTTGAACATTTCTTCGTATGTTTCTTGGCTGCTTTTACTTCTTCCTCTGAGAAGTGTCTGTTCATTTCAGATGCCCATTTTTGAATTGGGTCTTTAAACTTGGGGAGGCTGATCTGTTTTAGTTCTTTGTATATTGTAGATAATAGCCCTTTGTTTGATAAACTGCTATAAAGACTTTTCCCATGTTGTTGGCTGTCTTTTAGCAGTGCCAGAGACTTCTTTTGCTGTGCAGAAGCTTTTCAGTAGGATGAGATCCCATTTGTTGATTCTTTCTGCTAGTTCTTGTGCTAGAGAAGTTTTATTCATAAAGTCTCTGCCTAAGCCAATGTCTCCAAGAGTTTTACCTAGCCTGTTTTCCAGCAGGCTTATTGTTTCTGTTTTAATGTTTAAGTCTCATATCCATTGTGAGTTCAGTGTATCCGGAGTTGTTTCTGAGTCTTCTAATCTATTCCACTGGTCCTTGGGTCTGTTGCTTTGCCAATACCATGCAGTTTTTACCACAGTGGCTTTATAGTAGAGTTTTAAATTGGGAATTGTAATACCCCCTGCCATATCGTGGTTGCTTAGAATTGCTTTTGCTATTCTAGGTTTCTTGTGGTTCCAGATGAATTTTTGTATTATTTTCTCTAGCTCTGTGAAGTATACCGTTGGAATTTCAGTTGGAATTGCATTGAATCTATATAGTTGTGGGAGTATAGCCATTTTAACGATGTTGGTTCTCCCGACCCAGGAGCAAGGGATATCTTTCCACTTTCTGGTTTCCTTTTCTATCTCAGTTTTCAAAGTCTTATAGTTTTCAGAGTAGAGGTCTTTCACTTCCTTTGTTAGGTTGATTCCTAGATATTTCATTTTCTGGGTGCTACTGTGAAAGGGATTGACTCCTCAATTTCTCTTTCAGTGAGTCTATTGTTTGTGTAGACCAAGGCTGTTGATTTTTGAGCATTTACCATGTATCCAGCAACACTACCAAATTTGGTAATTAAGTCTAGCAGTCTTTTGGTTGAGTTTTTAGGATCCTCTAGATAGAGTATCATATCATCAGCAAATAATGAAAGTTTAACTTCTTCCTTTCCTATCTTTATTCCTTTTATATCTTTGTCTTGCTTCATTGCTATGGCTAATGTTTCCAGTACTATATTGAACAAGAGTAGTGACAGCGGGCATCCGTGTCTCATTCCTGACCTTAGTGTAAAAGGTTTCATTTTTTTGCCCATTGAGTATGATGCTGGCTGTTGGTTTCTCATAAATAGCTTGTATTAAATTGAGATAAAGTCCATCAATTCCAATTCTCTGTAGGGTTTTGATCATAAATGGGTGTGAGATTTTGTCAAATGCTTTTTCTGCATCTATTGAGATAATCATATGGTTTTTGTCCTTGAGTCTGTTAATATAGTGTATTACATTGATTGATTTATGTATGTTGAACCAGCCTTGCATCCCTGGGATAAATCTGACTTGATCAGGGTGTATGATTTTCTTGATAACTCTCTGTATTCTGTTTGACAGTATTTTATTGAGGATTTTTGCATCAATTTTCATTAGAGAGATTGGCCTGTAGTTTTTTTTTTTGGTGGGATCTTTCTCTGCCTTTGGAATCAAGTTGATGGTTGCTTCAGGGAATGACTTGGGGAGTGCTGCTTCCCTTTTGATTTCATTAAAGAGATTGAGAAGTATTAACTCTTCTTTAAAAGTTTTGTAGAATTAAGCAGTGAAGCCATCAGGACTAGGGCTTTTCTTTGTTGGTAGGTTTTTATTTATTACATTTTCAATTTCCCAGATTGATACTGGGTTGTTTAACATTTTTATATCCTCTTCATTAAGCTTTGGAAGTTCATATGTATCTAGGAGTCTATCCATTTCTTGTAGATTTTCCATCTTCTTGGAGTATAGATTTTCAAAATACATATTTATGATCCTTTGGACTTCCTCTGGGTCTATGCTGATTTCCCCAGTTTCATTCCTTATAGCATGGATTTGAGTCTTTTCCTTCCTTTGTTTGATAAGGTTGGCTAAGGGTCTGTTGATCTTATTTATCCTTTCAAAGAACCAACTCTTTGATTCACTGATTCTTTGTGTTGTTGCCTTTGTCTCCATGCATTATTTTCTGCTCTGTTCCTTATAATTTCCTCTCTAGTATGTGCTTTGGGTTTGTTTTGCTCCTCGTTTTCTAATTTTCTGAGGTTCATCATTAGATTGTTTATTTCAGTGTCTTCTATTTTCCAAATGTAGGCATTCAGTGCTATGAATTTCCCTCACAGAACTGCTTTCATTTTGTCCCATAAATTCCTGTATGTTGTGCTGGGGTTTTCGTTTAGTTATAGAAACTGTTTAATTTCTTCTTTAATTTTTTTGTGGCCCATTGGTTGGTTAACAGAGTGTTGTTCAATTTCCATGTGTTTGTGTAGATCTTGGAATTTCTTCTGCTATTCAGCTCCAGTTTCAAGACACTATGGTCTGATAGTATGCAGGGGACAACTTCGATTCCTTTGCATTTACTTAAGCTTGTTCTATGGAGTAGAATGTGATCTATTTTGGAGAATGGCCCATGAGCTGCTGAGAAGAAGGTATATTATCACTTTAAAGGATGAAAAATTCTGTAGGCATGTAATAAGTCCATTTGCTCCAAAGTTTGATTTAGCTCAAGTATTTCCTTATTGATTCTTTGTCCAGTTGTTCTGTCAATTTGTGACAGTGGAGTATTAAAATCCCCTACGACTATTGTGTTCATGGATAACTAGCTTTTTATGGCCAGTAATGCTTGTTTTATATAGTTGGGTGCATTAGAGTTAGGTGCAGAGATATTTATGATTGTTATTTCTTTCTCTTGGATACTTCCCTATACGTGAATATAGTGACCTTCTTTATCTCTTTTGATGAGTCTGGGTTTGAAATCTATTTTATCCACAAACAAGATAGCCACTCCTGCTTTTTTGCAGTTTCCTGTGGCATGGAGGATTATTTTCCAACCTTTTATTTTCAGTCTCTGGGTTTCCTTCTCAATTAGGTGTGTTTCCTGTATGCAGCAGATTGTAGGATCTTGCTTCTTGATCCAATCTGCTAGTCTGTGTCTTTTGATTCGCCCATTGAGTCCATTGACATTAATGGTTATGACTTATATGGACATATTCAGAGCTGCCATGTTTCCCTGTTCTTGGTTCTTTTCTTCTTTGCTTTTCCCCTTTTGTAGTTTCTTCTTTGCCCCAATGAATTCACTCTCCTAGGTCTCGTGTGTATGAAATTTTCTGTGATTTTTCCAAGATGTTCTTTAGGACGTTTTGGAGTGCAGGTTTTGTATTTGTGAAGTTTTTCAGGTGTTCTTTTTCGTGCAAGTACCCTATTTCCCTGTCTATTCTGAAAGATAGTTTTGCAGGATACAACAGTCTAGGTTGAAGGTTGTTTACCTGCAATCCTTGAAATACTTCTCTCCGCACTCTCCTTGCATTGAGTATTTGTGTTGAGAAGTCTGCTGTGATCCTAATGGGCTTCCTTTCATAGGTGGTTTTCTTCCTTTCTCTCACTGCTTTCAGTGTTTCATTCTTTGTTGTACATCTGCAACCTTGATAATTATATGTCTAGGTGTAAATCTTTTTTTGTCATGGCATTTTGGAGTCCGATAGGCCTCATTTATCTGTATGTCTATTTCTTTTTCCTGTGAAGTTTTCTGTTGTTATCTCTGACAATAGCTTTTTCATGTCTTTTACACTGTCTCCTGCTTCCTCAGTGACACCAATCAGTCTTGTTTTTCTTTGAGTCATCTAGAAGCTGTTGAATTGATTTCTCATGGTCTCTTGCTCTTTTCCATAGATTATATCTTTCCTGCTCGTTGGCTGCTATGCTGTCCTCTAGGTCTGAGATTTGGTTCTCTGCTTCATTCATCCTACTGCGCAAGCTTTCTTTCTCCTTCATCACTCCCTGGATCTCTGCTTGAAGCTGTTTAAAAGGTTCCATTGCTTCTGCTGTCTTGGATTCTATCATCTTGCTGATCTCTTCTTTAATGATGTCTTTCACTGTGGACAGTATCTCTGTTTTGATCTCAGAGATGAGTTCTGCTTTCTATTTTACTAGATATGCTTTAGTTACCATCTCCGAGAGTCCTGGTGTTTGAGTTCCAGTTTGCCCTATTTCTCTTTTCTCTGAATTTCCCTGTGGTGGTGATCTTTGTGTCTGTTTTTTTTGTGTATTTTCTCATTTCTACTCTTTCATCGTTATTAATGCTCTTCTTTGCCTGATGACAGGGCAGTGTTTGTTGCAGGTCTCTTTCTATTATCTGGGGCTCTTTGGATATGACACTTTCCTGAGGGGTCCTCCTTGAATCTGTAATGACCCTTGAGAGTTCTCAGTTCTGACACATCATGGTAGGTATTTGAGCAGAACAGTCACATGTTTGTTACCATAGGACAATCAATGCAATATCAGTATTAAACACAGTAAATAAGATAAAAAGTTTTGTTGAATTCTTTCTGGAGACTGAGCTTAAGAGTTACCTCTATGTCTATGTGCCAGAATTTAGAATTAATCAGCAATGTGTATACAACATACAGATTGTAAATGTACCCACAGAACCCTTTGGGGATAAGAGGTCACTGGGGAATCAGGGAGTTAGGGAGACAGGAGGAGAATGACATAGGGTTAGCAGATTTATGGAGACCACCTATACCCTAGAACCTCATATATGTCAGTGGGTAATAAAGGATAAAAGGGCATATGTACAATAGTACCCACCATATGCTGTAAGACTGTTGGGAGACTTTGCACACCTTCTTATAATAGTACAGAAGAAGAAATAGGGCAGCCTAAGAATCTTTTACTTCTGGGTATTGCTTCTGACAGGAAGATAGGAGAGGGTGTGGGGACAAGAGGTGAATAGAGGGATCTAGGAGTAGATAGCAAAATAGAAGCTAGATCCCCCCCCCTTTTATCTTGCCGTCTCTCAGTGAGGCTCTAGGAGCACGCCCCCTGTGGAGGGACGCAGGAAATGGATGGCGCCCAGTAGCTGAATCCGTGCCGCTCTGGGATACAGTGGGCTGCTGGGCAGCCCTCACCTACATAACTTTTTAAGAGTGTGAACAAAGTATTCTTAAGAAAAAGTCTAACTTAAAGGTATAACAAAAATATAACACAAAGTGAGCCCCCATTCAATATAAACTTTAAATAATTTGCTTCAAGTTCTTTTATTTAATGTTTTTCATTCAGGATTAGCACATAAAGCTCCAATACTGGCGGGAGCAATGCAGTCCATTAAAAAAATGGATTTATCACTATCCGGTAATATCTTCTTTTGGGTCACCATCAGCTTTGTTCTGTGTCAGTTTTTACCCATCGGTATGTTTTCCTCCAAGGATCTATTAAAATGTGAGAGTCTGGGAAAAGGTCCAGGTTTCACAGCCTCGGTGAGCCCAGCGCGGGCTGGCACGCTGCCCGGGAGAGCTGCAGACTGCTAGAGCCTCCGCAGTTACCCGGGAAAGCACGGTGCACCCTGGGAAAGCCGCACCCGCGAGGCCCGGAGTCTGCGCAGAGCCTCAGACAAGCTCCGGGGCCTCACCCTTAGTGCGCAGGGAAACCGTGAAGCACCTTTTACTCCTAGTGAAAAGATCCGGTCAGAGTGTAAGCGTGCCCGAACCCTGAAGCGAGACTGTCCAGTATTGGTCATGCTTCTCATTGCTCTCTGATAGATTTTTATTTTTTAAATTTAAGCTATTGGTACATTATATATACACACCACAACTACATTCCACAATAGAATTTGTAGCAGTATATGACATAATTTAATTCTTATTTTTTCCTTTCCCTTTCCCCTACCCATCCTACCCCCATATACAAAAGCTTTGTTTCCTTTTCTTATCATCAATTTTTTCTTCCCTCATTATTTACCCCCAAGCCCCATTACCTTTTGAATATTTACTATGTCACAATAGCCACTATGCATTCTAGAACGCATTTACAACTTCAGTTTCTCATACCAGAGAAAAGATACGATATTTAGACGTCAGATAGAGATTTGAGGCAATTTTTGACTAAAACTTTGCGAACCTCCATTATCTCATCTCTGAAACTGGAAACCATGCGTTTTGGATTGTGTAAATCATCAGGAATTGGCATGTGGTTATCATATATGTTGGTGAATTGACAGTAGCTTTTGCGCTAGCATGTATGTCTTTTAGGAATACTTCGACTTTTATTTAAATGTTCTCTCTAAAGAATTCCTCAAGGATATGCCAAATTTAGGAATGTGATTCATATCCAAATTAGATTGTATCTTATTCATTTATGATTTTCAATGCTGGAACTCTGCAGAATAAATATCAGGTGACAGGTTTTACAAGCGCTCTAAAATCACGCACCCACGATGAGGTGGGGCAGGAAATAATCACGCTGCAAAAATAAAAGCCCTAAAGCTGGGGCAGCGTCTCTCGTGCTGGCTCCATCCCAACAGCAGCAGCCTCAGGCCCGGTCCTTCCGCTGTGACCTTCCCGCCTGGAGACACTGGCCCAAGGAAAGCATGGCGGGCTGATGGACGGCGGGCTTCGCGACTCAGCCAGGAGAAAACCAGCTGAGACAATGCATTCCTTTCCTCCTGAAATCAGAGACTGAGTCAGTCTCTTTTAGGGGAAGTGTGGTTTCTTCAAAAGCAAAGTGAACCAACCTGTAAGGTTTGAAAGAACTCATGTAGTTTTATTTTATTTTGATAAGTGATTATTATTTGTCAAATTAAATTTGTAGCTCATTCTTGAAAACAAATCCAAGAGCAATGAAGATAACTGCTTTGAAATATTTATCCTTTGTTTGGGATATGGTTTATATTTGCTCATGATCTGCTCTTGTCTGTCATTTGCACCCATTTGTAGTACACACCGTTTGTAATACTTACGGGAAACTGGGATGTGTACGAAACCCGTGTCAGTTCCTTTTCTCATCCCCTCCGTGCATCACCCTTAACCTCATTTTCTTCCTTCCATCTCTCGATCCCCTTCCCCTCTAAAATTTAGGCCCCACTTCCTTTCATAGTATCTTTCATTTTTTATGATCTGTTAAATCTTGGTATTTTAAATCAGGGGAATCTATCATCTCAGAGCCAAGTGGAGGAAATATCATAGCATTACCTCTTTAATCTGCTGACTCACCTATAGAGCATTCATCTGGGCACCGAAATCGCTAGTCATATCCTGAATGGAGTTGTTAATTATTTTATTTTTTAACTGGTTTCACTTTGAGTATATCATTTTATTGAACTACCTAAATTATGTCAACTTTTCTTTTTTCCTGCTGTCCAGTTTCCTCTAAAACCCATCAAATACAATTAGTTCAAATATTGCATCTGTAGCCCTCCTTTGTTATTTTCTTCAAATTACATCACTATATACACAGCTATGAATCTCTTACCGATACCTGGGATTCAGTTAACTCCCAGAAAAGGTTCTGGCTGTCACTTTGACTCATACTCTTGTGCCTGTCCTTGGGCAGCTACTCAATGAGGAGTGAGCTGCCAGCCCCCCTCATAGTCTGTTCTATTTGCTGCCATTCGCTTTTCTTGTATAATAGGTGTTTATTATTCTATTCCTTACTGGGTAATCTATAAGTTAAATATATTTTATGTGATTTAAAGTAATTATTTTTTTTTTTTTTCTAAGACAGGATCTCATTTTGTAGTTCAGGCTGGCCCTGAGCTCACTATGTAGCCCAGGCAAGCCTTGAACTCAGCAATTCTCTTATCTCTGCCTCCCGAGTGCTGGGATTACAGGCGTAAGTCACCACACCCAGCATTGTATGTGGTTACCAGGATCAAACTCAGCACCTTGCGCTTGTGAGGCAGGAGCAGGAACCACTGAGCTAAATCTCCGGCCCCAAAGTAATTACCTTTTTAACTTAAAAATTGACAGTGATTAAGCTTGAGTATCTGTCTGATTTCTTTCACTTAAGATTATGGTCTTGAGATGCATCTACTTACAAGATAGACTGTCTCCAGTCTATGTTTTAAGGCATCCCGTGGAAAATCAACACTTTTTCCTCATCTGTTCATCTGTGGATGGCCATGTGGGCTGTTTGCAAGATAAATTGTACTGCCATGAACATGAAAGTGCATCCAAAACTCTAGAATGATGACTTTGACTCTTTGTAGTAGATACTTGGAAGATGAATAGCTGGGTCAAATGGAAGCTCTAGTTTTAGCTTTTTGAGGAATCTTCAGAGTGATTTCCATTGTGCCATTTACACTTCCACCAGCAATGTAAAAGCAACCATTTCTTCCCAACAGCCTCAGCAGCATTTTTTTTTTCTGAGACAGGGTCTTGCTTTGTAGCTCAGGCTGGCACAGAGTTCACTATGTAGCCCAGGAAAGCCTTTAACTCAGCAGTTCTCTTGCCTCTGCCTCCCGAGTGCTGGGATTACAGGTATGGGCCACCATACCCAGCATTGTGGTATGTGGTACTGATTGCTGGTGAGCGTGAGTCACTAGGCCTGGTATTGTTGTATGTGGTTTGCAGGATTGAAACAGGGATGTCGTGTTTGCCAGGCAAGCCCTGGACCACTGAGCTAAATCTCCAGTCCCAGCATTTTTTTTAAATTAATTTTTTCTCCAGCACTTGAGATGGGACCCAAAACCTTGTGCTTGCTAGGCAGTTATGTAACACTGAACTACACCCCCAAAGCCTTAACAGTATTTGCTGTTGGTTGATGTCTTACTGACAGACATTCCTTCTGAAGTGAGATGGAATCTTTATATTTCAATTTGTTCTCTCAAATGAACAGTGATGTTGAATATTTTCTCATATATATTTATTTATTGTTTGTACGTCCTCATCTGAGGTGTGTCTATTCATTTCAGCAACCCATTTTGCGACTGGGTCTTGACATTGGAGGAGTCTAATTTTTTTCAGCTCTTTATTTATTCTTGATATTAGCCCTTGTCTGAGGAGTAAATGGCAACATTTTTTTTTTTCACATTGTGTGGGTTGTCTCTTTCTTCTGGTGGTGGTTTCCTTTGGTGTGCAGGAATTCTAAAATTTGATGTCATTCCATTTGTTGATCCTTTGTAATATTTCTGGTACTATCAGTGCTTTGTTTATAAAGATTTTGTTGATGTAGATTATGTGTAGGGAGTGTGCTAATAAATTGAGGATTTTTGCATCAGTATTCATTAGAGAGATTGGTCTGCCCACCAAAAATGAAAGGTAGATCTATCTCTTTCACCGTGCACTAAACTCAAATCACAATGGGTTTGAGACTTAAACACTGCAACAAAAACACTAAACCTGCTGCAAAACAGGTTAGGTAGAACTCTTGGAGACGTTGGCTTAGGCAGAGACTTTATGAACAAAACCTCTATAGCATGAGAACTAGCAGAAAGAATCAACAAATGGTATCTCATCCTACTGAAAAGCTTCTGCACAGCAAAATAAGCAACTGACACCACTAAAAGACAACCAACAACATGGGAAAAAATCTTTACTAGCTGTTTGTCAAATAAAGAGCTATTATCTAGAATATATAAAGAACTTAAACAAGTCAGTCCCCCCAAACTTAAAGACCAATTCAAAAATGGGCATCTGAAATTAACAGACACCTCAAAGCAGCCAAGAAGCATATAAAGAAATGTTCATTACTGGTCATTCGAGAGATGCAGATAAAACAACACTGAGATTTTATTCCACTCCACAAAGAATGGCTGCTATTGCAAAATCAACTAACAATAAATGCTGGTGAGGCTGTGGGGAGAAAGTTACCCTTCTTCACTGTTGGTGGGATTGTAGACTTGTACAACCATTGTCTCCACAATGGTAGAGATCTGTGTGGAGATTCCTTAGAAAACTAGGATTAGAGGTCCCATTTGACCCTGCTCTTCCCTTGCTAGGAATATACCCAAAGGAATTAAAAGAATCATATTGTAAAGTCATATGTACACTCCTGTTCATAGCAACTCAGTTTGTGATAGCCCAATGATGGAAACAACCCAGATGCCCATCAAATAGAGACTGGATAAAAAAAGATTTTTTAAAAATAAAATGGAGTATTACTCTGCCATAAAGAATGACAAGTTTAACTCATTTATGTGCAAATGGATAAACCTGGAGGACACACTAATACATAAAATAAATAGATCACACATATGTAAACACAGTATCTTTTCTCTGGTATGAGAACTTGTAGATGTAAATCAGTTTTAGAATGTATGATAGATTTTGTAAAATAGGAAATATTAAACGAGAATGTGGTGGGGGAATTTAATGAGGGTAAAGCATAAATACAATTCAGAAAGAAAAAGAAATAGCATGTACATAAGGGGTGGGGGGTTGTGGGTGGGTAGGGATATGGGTAAAAATGTCATGTAATGGTTACAAATTCCCCACGGCTGAGAATGATTGTGAATTTTTATAGAAAATGTACCAATAAAGAATTCAATTTAAAAAAATGAATAAATTGAAAAAGCAGTAACTGCCAGTGAAAACATTTGATACAATAATGAGTATCATTTTATATAATTGAGGAAACTACTGAACTTGCAATGTATTAATCTCTGTGACACCTGCTTGCTAATTGAGCCAAGTGTCAAGAGATCCAAAAGGTCACTGATAAGTCAGAAAGTATTATTGCAACTATTTGTAATTGTATAATTCTTTCTTTGGAATTAATTGAGGTGTGAAAAGGGAGGATTAGAGAGTAAATGTCAATAGAATATTTATGTATAGGAACAGATTCAGCTCAGATTCATTTCCAATATCTAAAAGTGCAATGAAAAGTAGTCTTGAAAAAAATTATGCAAAATATTTCACATATTTCTGTATTTCCAATCTTTTTCTTTACATTTTAAAAAGCCATATATTTGGCATACATATTACAAGGATTGCTATTATTCACATCCTTTGGTATTAAATTACCAAGATTGCTAAAAATACTCATTCTAAAAGTGTAGAGTCTGAGGAGCTATGAGGCAGGATTGCAGAGATAAAAGCTAGGTAAACAGGAGACGAGGACATGGTAACTGAAAAGGTGTACTTTAGGGAAGACTGCAACTCCTGGTCCTGAGCCGGTTACCCAAGGCAAACATATCTACTTTCCCTCCCTTTAATCTAGGTTCCTGTCTTCTAGAATTTCTTAGGTACATTGAAAGTCCATAAATTGGCCCGCTCGAGAAAGTAAAGAGCAGAAACTTGGTCTTAAGATGGAGAAGCAGATTGATCTGGTCTTCAAATGAAGAAATAGGTTGAAAGAATCCAAAAAGCTTTAAATTACTTATTTAAAAAAGTGAGGTCACACCCATAGCATGGGCCAGTACTGAGTGAGCCACCCTTTCCCAGGGTTGCCACGTGCTCAAGACATCTCTGTCTCTGTCTCTGTCTCTCTCTCTCTCTGTCTCCCCCTTTTCCTCTCTCTTCTGGCCCTCACTCTATTTATTTTAGTGTGTACTTTTGAATTTCTGCCTAATAAACTCTTCCTATGCCTCTTGAACAATGAAGGCAGAATGCTTGAATTATTGACTTTATACTTGAATGCAATTGAATACATAGTGAGAGCAAATACACATGGAAAATTAATTTATGAGGATTAGCGTAGGGCTATTAATATGAACAGAGCCTACATTGCTCCCCTTCTTCTTTTCTTCCCTCCCTTCTTTGTTCCTCTCTTCTCCATTTTCTTTGCCTTTTTCCTTGACTCCTTCCTTCCTTGCTATTGCTTACTCTGTATCTTTTGTGCCAGTGAAATTTACTTACACTGCATCAATTATTTATAAAGGTCACTTGATTATCTGAATCTAATCGTGGTTTTTAAACTCTGCCAACTGTGATTTGTATAATTCTTATGAATTATGATAAACATCTGTTAGCTCCCATAACAAGACTTTAGATATGATAAATTCACCACAGAAATTGGTCTCCAGACTTCAGTGGAAAAAGTCATAATACCAGTGCTTGCTCTATGTCAGCCATTTTATCCGATTTACTTCCAGTTATCTAAAGTAAACCTAGGTCAGTAGATCTAAGACTCTGTGTATGTGTTGGCCACTGATTCTTGGGGCACCTATAATCTTTCTACAGACTTGAAAGTTTTTCTCATATCTTTTCCTATTTCTAAGCTACCTACTTCTTTCTGTAACCGCTAGCCACATCCTTTGACTTTCATTATTCAGGACGTTCAGAGGGAGAGGAGGTTGACACAGCATGAGGTCCCTAGAGGTGCCGGTCATTCGTTCACACTTCTGTGCAGAGGGAATAGACAGTCAACAGAAGACTGGATTCACGTGAATTCAAGGCATGCTAGATTTGAAACCATCTGGTTCTCTAAAATGAGATTTCACACCGTCTAACCCCAGACAGATTTATTAATTTTCCATTGAAGCTTCTCTTTATCTACCTTTGCAACTTGGCATATAGCAAGGTTGCCTTCCTTTTCCCGTCCTGGGTCACATTGGCCCCTGGTCTTTGTGAGCACTGTGGTAGGTGTGACCTTCCTTTGTGGTTCATGGGTGTAAGGCAAAATGTAGGATTCTTCTAGGCACCTAGTGTCACTTCCACAGCAGTTCATTAAAGAGGGCTTTGTGTTGTTTTTATTATAGGAAACACATAATATTTCAGATGTTGACAATTGTCCCTATTTCTAGGCTATAATTAGTAACATGGGCTTTGATCGATCATTAAGCTCATCTCGTGGAGTCAAAATTATTAACCCAGTTGTTCTATGGTTTTTATAAGTAACATTTCCTAAAATAATTTTACAACTCTTGGGAGTTATTGCATCAAAAATGGAATTAGTTCAGATTGGACCCACAGAGTTCTTAACTTCTTTTGGCAAAGCTGGACTATTGAAATGATACTGAAAAAAAATCTATGTAAACAAAATTTAAATTCACCTATGAAGATATATGTTAGCATCATTCAAAATTAGCTGGCAGCCAAACAAGCTATTGCAAAAAAAAAAAAGATTATTAAGAGCTTCACTATTGCAATTCCATTGCAACTTCAATTGTAGATTAGTGGGCTGTTACAAAATTGCAGTTAGTAGCAGAGTCTGAGGGTGCAACTCAAAAAAGCGTTACATCTGAAGTACTTGATGAATTGGTTTGGAGGCCAAGATTATGTAAAATCTTTAGAGTTACACTGGATGGAAATACAGATTCTTGCAAATACCCCTTTTGTGTTGGTTTTTGTTCTGTATGTTCAGGTGGAAGAATATGGAAAAGATTTATTACATTTTAAAGTGCTTGTCACATAAATGTAACTGAATAATAGAGCGCTCGAAACGCTTATCTTTTTTCAATCCCATCTTTCAACTGGGTTCTGTTAAATAAAAAAAAAAAAATCTCTAACGCAAAGCCCCTTAACAACATTCTGGGCAGATCCCGTAGGTTTCTTTTCTTTTCCGTTTGTTATAACTTCATCTCATCTACCCTGACACAGTGGCTAAATGCCTCAATAAAGGGATCTGTAGAACGAGGTATCTGCTCAATATTCTCCATATTCTGTCTCCATTGGATTTTAGATCTGAAAGCGATAGGGAAGGTGGGGAAACATCTTTGTGTGTAATAGTGCATGTGACCACAGGCCTGTGTGACTGGCTTCCTCGGGTAAAACAGCCTAAGTCCTGTGGTGCAGGAATCTGGATCACGGCTTTTTAAGTGGTCATGCCCGATGCTGACTTCCCTTCTCTGACAGTCTCTTCCAACTATTTACTTCAGCTTCCTGCTAATGCCATAACTTCCACCTTTGTAACTTTGTTGTCTTTTCCTGGCAAGCCAATCTCACATGCAGAACGAACAGAAGAAAAGAGGCTGTTCTGAGATCTAGCTTTTCCTCTTTGACACAAACACGTTCTTGCAAGGAGTGAGGATATTGACACTTTCTGCTAGCTCTTCCAAAATCGTTTCCCTATTCACATAGACTCAGAATAGATGGACAGATGTACTGTATAGTCAGTCTGTCTTGGGAGATGTTTATTACCCATTGGTCATTTTTCATGTGTAAGAATGATTTCCTTGAAGTGCTCTTCAATTATTCTCATGAGAATTCAGCACAGGATTCTTCTCCATGGATTTCACTCCTTGCAAGAGCAATATTATGGTCAGTATCCTTCCCTGAGACTTAGCACTCTCACACCAGGCCACAATAAACTCGTCACATTTTTTTTGTTGAAAATTATATTCTTCTGAAA
The DNA here is from genome assembly GCA_004025085.1 of Thryonomys swinderianus. Lineage (NCBI taxonomy): Eukaryota > Metazoa > Chordata > Mammalia > Rodentia > Thryonomyidae > Thryonomys > Thryonomys swinderianus. The sequence goes on from PVIC010010622.1 coordinate 42,551, forward strand.
AGCGATTTAAGCCACAATAATTTTTATCCTATATCATTATTAAGCATATAAAACTTGAAACTATAAACAAAACACTTAGTGTATAACTGAGAGCGTGACTTTTGGACCCATTTTGGATTAGAGTCAATGTCTGCATTTTCCACTGAATATTAGGAAAGTGCACTTTTTTCTTCATTTGTTTGCCACTCGTGGTTGGTCTAATCTACATATATGAACCCTTAGGGAAGATAAAAGGTAACTATATATTTTATTGGTCTTAAAATCACACAATTCTTTTGTGTTTTAAAAAGGTCTGAGCACATGTGCTCTTATGTTCAATGCCACCTCACAGCGCCTGGGTCCGCAGAAGTTCAGACAGTTCCCGTGACTGTGTGAGACAAGATATTCCACAGCACCAGGACTGCAGCCTGCAGAATGAGTGCTAGGGACATGGGGGATCTTGGAGGCGATGGAAGGATACTATTGACCTTGGAATCAGACAGTTGTACAGGAGAGATGCAGGCACCAGTCACTGTGGGAATGGTTTTGAGGTGAAGCCTATAGTTCTCTAGATCTGGCTAATGATAAGGCTTCCCAAAGAGCTCAGGACACTGGCCATGGATGATGTATAGATTTTATTTTAATATGCCTTGTCTGCAGAACTCTTTCAACATATGTCAGAAAGTATGAGCTACCTGATTTTTCCTTTTCCTGCAAAGTACATCTTTTCCCCTCTTAATCATTGATTCTTATTAGCTTCTTATTTTTACTAGTACATACTTGGATTACATAACAATCAGTGTCCTCGGAGGGAGGTTTCCACCCTCTTTCCCTTTCTCCCTCAACCCTTGTCTCCCTTCCCATTTGAAAAAAAAAAAACATGTCTCTACTTCCCGTTATCTATCTTTTATTTTACTTTTTATATTTTGGGTTTCTTATACAAGAGAAACCATGTGATGTTTAATACCACATTTTCTTTATCCATTCATCTGTTAATGGATATGTGGGCTCATTTTATAT
>PVIC010010623.1:0-13420 GCA_004025085.1 Thryonomys swinderianus
CTGCCTCCCGAGTGCTGGGATTACAGGCGTGAGTCACCATGCCCGGCACTGTGGTATGTAGTATTGATTGCTTGTGGGCGTGAGTCTCCACGCCCAGCATTGTATGTGGTTACCTGGGATTGAACTCAGGACTTTGCGCTTGTGAGGCAGGCGCCGGAACCACTGAGCTAACCCTCCGGCCCAGGCTTTTGTTTTATAGTTCAGGCTGGGCCTGAGCTCACTGTGTAGCCCAGGTTAATCTTGAACTCATGGCAGTCCTTCTGTCTCTGCTTCCCAAATTCTGAGATTATAGGCATGATCTGCCATGCCTGTTTTGTGTGTGCTTTAGAATGGAAAGGAAAGCAGTATTTGTTGCATATTACTAGACTTGTGCCCTGTATGGTATAATTCACTGTCCTCAATAAGACTCAGCTGCCAGGTGTGGTGGCTCACGCCTGTCACCCCAGCACTTGTAGGCTGAGGCAGGAGGATTGTCAAAACATTCAAGGCCATCCTGAACTATGTATCAAAACCTTGTTTCAAAGAAAACTCCAAGACTCTGAGAGGTGGCATGAGTATCTATACATTTCACCATTAGTAGATGACTGACCCTAGATTATAAACTGGGTCAAATTCTGCTCTGGTTCCACTGCTTCCATTGCCCTGGTCTGTGAAACTCTGTGTGCTCCTGATGCTCTGTATGCATCACCCAGGACATTCCCAGGGTACCACTGTTCAGACTGTACTTCTCACACTTCAATTTGCCCATCAGTCGCCATACTGTTAACATGCTGCTGCTGATCAAGGAGTGCTCAGGTGGCCCCAATCTTGTATTTCTAAGCAGCTTGATGTTGGTGCTGCTGGTCTGTGGACTACACTGAGTAGTATCAGTTTTTCTTGGTCTCAGGCCTGCTGCTTCTTTGCTTCCAGTGCTATTTGATTCCCCAGGCTTTGCCTAACTCTGCAGGGACTCGCCCTCTGGCTTGGCATGTGATACCAGCAGCGAGTGCAAATGGGGCAGACTAATCTGTGGTCCTAGATGCTTGGTTCTGGCAGGAGCAGTGATTTCTAGGTACTCAAGATCTGACTGGATCCTTGGTTTGTTCCTCTCGCTGTGTCCTTGCCTTACTCCAGTTGTGGTATCTTGTTCTGTTTCACTCCTTGGCACCCAGTGTCTGCAGAGAGGAGAGAATTTTAATTCTGAGAGTTGGTCTAGGAGCTGTGGGGCAGAGCTGCCCCCGTGATGTGTTGTGGTGAGACTGTCAGGCTGAGCTCAGCTCGTGAGAGTAAGGGGTTGGGTGGGGAAGCCGTTGCTTATGGTGTTTCTGTCCTTGTTCCTGACAAGGAATTGAGGTGATTTGCGACTTTTCTTTTGAAAGGGAATTACAGAAGTGGCCCCTCACAGAGCAGCATTGAGCAGTGTTAATGGCACACAGTGTAGATGACTGCCACTGAGTCCTTGAGCCCTGCTGTCCTGGTCATGATTACCCTGGGCCGCCAGCCAAAGAAGAAACTGAGTAATAAATACTAGAGTTTTTTTTTTTTTTTTTTTGAGACAGGGTCTTGCTTTGTAGTTGAGGCTGGCCTTGAGCTCACTATGTAGCCCAGGCAAGTCTCGAACTCAGCAATCCTCCTGCCTCTGCCTTCCAGATTGTTGGGATGACAGGCGTGAGCCAGTGGTATGTGGTATTGTTTGCTGGTGGGCGTGAGTCACCACACCCAGCGTTGTTGTATGTGGTTACTGGGATTGAACTCAGGACCTTGCACTTCCGAGGCAGGCACTGGAACCACTGAGCTAAATCTCCAGCCCATAAATACTGGAGTTTTAAGAGAGGCGGAGACTTTAGTTAGTAAGTTTCTTTTTTTTTTCTTTCTCCCCTGTTAGTTTTTTGAGACAGGTTCTCACTATGTAGTTCAGATTGGCCTTGAACTCTCACGATCCTACTGCCTCGGCCTCCCAAGTGCTGGGATTACAGGCATGGCCAGGTTTCTTTGTGAATTCTGTTGATTAAGTCAGCTATGGTGTGTCTGTCACAGGAGGTAGTTTATCTCCCCCACATGTTTCCTAAAGCCTGCCATTTCACAGAATCCTGTTTGAGTTTTAGATCTTATTTGACACTTGGACACTGAGACTCCTGTGAAAGATGAGTCTGGGACTTCATTATTGTTAGCTGAACCTGGCATCTCCCTGTTTGGGGCAGAATTCTTGTCTGGCATGTTGGGAGCCTCTCCTCTGGGTGTGGCTGCCGCAGAATCCTGGTTTGCTGGAAGGGGAGTGGAGTAGGGTTTGACAGAATGGGGACGGAGCTGGTGTTCGGCCTGCACAGGCTGTGAGGCCAGCCCTGAGAAAGAAAGTGAGCTGTGGTGCCCATTAGTGGGAGTGCGTTCATGGTGTTGCTGGGGCAGCAAATCAGAGGCTTGGCTGGAGCTTGCTGAGAGCCAAGAGTCAGAGACTAGGAGTGGAGCTGTGAGGCGATCAGAGGCGCACCAGGGATGGCAGTGATAAATACAGTAAAGCAGGCAGGAGCTGGGAGAGCACAGGGCGCGGAACAGTGGGACACGAGAAAGTGCAGGACGGCAGAAGCCAAGCTGAGTGACGAGGGTGCCGGTAGGGAGGGTCTGCTGAGGCACGGTGGAGAGTGAAGAGGTGAGTGATGGAGGTGCCTACTGCAGCGGGCTCACTGTACAGCTGAACCCCGGCCAGCCTTCCCTGGCAGCCCTCATGTCAGAGGATGCTGTGGCCCAGCTGGCAGAAATGTGGCATGTGGGTCAGGAGAGGCAGTAGCTTTCTGTAGGCAAGGTTCATACAGGAAGCCCTTCAAAGACTGTACTGTTGGGAGTGTGTGTGTCAGAGAGGTTGTTCAGTGAACACAGAGCTGTTAAGCTAACCTAGGAAAAAGCGCTCATTATAAGGCACGGCGTGGCAGCTGGTAGGACTTGAGCCGCAGGAATTTAACTATTATCTTACTCTAAGCTTGCTTCAAATTCTTGTCTGGACGTGTCCTCCACGGTCTCTGCTCATCCTGGGTAGAACTGCATTCTCACCCTTCCTGTGCACACTGCTAAGCATAGCAGCCCCTGTATTGCCATGAACATACTTGAAATACTAGTGGAAATCACCTGTATTCCTCGGTCCAGCCTCCCCTTCTCCAGACCAAACATCTGATTGGTCTCGATCTAATCATCTGGGGTGAGGAGGGAAGCACTAGTTACTGAACATGCTAGATGGGCAGTAGTAGGTTTTTGGAGGGCAGTACTAGGGGTTGTTTCCTATATCCCAGCCCACGTATGTATGCATGTATGTATGTACGTATTTGAGACAGGGCCTCGCTTTGTAGTTCAAACTGAGCTCACTATGTTGCCTAGGCAAGCCTTGAACTCAGCAATCCTCCTACCTCTGCCTCCTGAGTGCTGGGATTATAGGCATGAACCACCAAGCCTGGCATTTGTGGTATGTGGTAATGATTGCTGGGGGGCATGAGCCACCAGGCCTGGTATTGTTGTATGTGATTACTGGGGATCGAACCAGGGACCTTGCACTTGCTAGGCAGGTGCACAAACCACTGAGCTAAATCTCTGGCTCCCTTTTATGTATGTATGTATGTATTTATTTGAGACAGGGTCTCACTTTGTAGTTCAGGCTGGCCCTGAGCTCATTATGTAGTCCAGGCAAGCCTCGAACTCAGCAATCCTCCTGTCTCTGCCTCCGGAGTGCTGGGATGACAGGCGTGAGCCACCACGCCCAGCACTGTGGTATGTGGTATTGATTGCTGGTGGGTGTGAGTCACCACGTCCAGCATTGTATGTGGTTACCGGACTTTGATCTCAGGACCTTGTGCTTGCAAGCAGGCGCTGGAAACACTGAGCTAACTCTCCGGCCCTCCCTTTTATTTATTTTTGTTTGGTTTGGTTTGGTTTTATGGCAAGGTCCTGCTTAATTACTTAGGATAGGACCAAACTTGCAATCCTGCCTCATCCTCTCAGATAGCATCCTGCTATCTCTATTTGTAGTTCAGGCTGTCCCTGAGCTCACGATGTAGCCCAGGCTGGCCTTGAACTCGAGGCAATCCTCCTGTCTCTGCCTCCCGAGTGCTGGATTACAGGGGTGAACCACCACTCCTGACATTGTGATATGTGGTACAGGGATCAAACTCTGGACCTCGGGCTTGCCAGACAAACGCTGGAACCGGAACCGCTGAGCTAAATCCCTGAATCTATTTTTTTTTTTGAGACAGGGTCTCTCTATGTAGCCTGGACTCTCGGTGACCCTCCTGCCTTAGCTTTCAAAGTGCTGGGATTACAGGTGTGCACCACCATTTCTGGCTCCTTCTTTTTAAAATATGATGCTGTCAGGTGCATAATTGCAGCATTCTGGGAAGGCACAGTAGGAGAATTCCAGATTTGAGCCCAGCCTAAGAATTCAGTGACTTCGCAAGACCCTATCTCAACAAAAACAAAATCCAGTGGCTGCCTTTGTTCAGACATTGGCAAAAACATTAAGTGAATGAGAAAAGTCTGAGAGATGAGCTCTGTGTCAGGTGAGTTTAACAAGCTGGAGGCAGCAAAAAGGCAGTGGAGATGGGGCTGCCTTTTAATTTAGAATATGATCTTATTTGTATGTAAAAATGACATTGTTGGGGAACAGTAGGATTTTTTCAGTGTTAGGGATGGATTTCCTTGGTTCTCTGCATCTTTCATCTGTTCTTATTGCCTCCAGCACAGAGCTGTTCCATGACTGTGCTGTTTTAGGCCTGCAGTTTATAGCTTAGCCTTAATTCATTATTGTGTTGTCAGGAAATAACTTCTCAAGTGAATTGAATTTATGTGCTTAATTTCTAAACCTTATTTTCCAATGTACTAACTTGGGCTCTAGGGGCAGGGTGGGAAGAATGGAAAGGACGAAAGATTAGATGCAAACAGAGGTTCTGAGAAAGATCAGTTTTGGTGGAATTGGGAAGAAGGTGAGTGATGGCGTCTGGCAGATCAGGGAGGCTGGTCCAGAGAGGGAAGGATGCGAGTGCTTCACAGCTGCTTTGAGGGAATCTGGCAGAGCTCGCTAAGCATAACTGTTGGCCTGGAGGGTCAGCTTTTCTAGGGAAATGGCAGCAAAAACCAAGAGTTGCAAGGAAAATGAGCTAAAGGGTACCTTGATCACCCTGGGAAGATAGAGCTAAGGAAACCATGTATGGAGCTACTTTTGATTTTGACTTGTCACAGCTCACTGCACCCCTGAGAAGTGGGTAGTCTTACTGCTTGTTCTATTTCACACCCAAGGAATTGAGGCTCAGAGAGATTAACAAATACACCAAGGGCGAGTTGGAGTCGGCATTCATACCTGGATCTCTCTGACGATGAGCTACATCCAGGCCATTCTTCAGCTCGGGAGCCAAGGTGAATGAGCTCTTTGAAGTGCAGAAAGTGAATCTGTTCACTATTTACTCAGAATTGCCAAACAGTGTTTAGTCTGCAGTATTTGCTTTAAAACTGCATGCTGGTTGTATGAGCAGTGTGCGTTGGACTGAGACACAGAAGGGTAGGAAACTTGGCCAAGTACTAGAGGAATTGTTCCAGCCAAATGTTAAAGACTTTCGTGGACACATAAATGGGTCTTTTTGAAGTAGAGGTGTGGCTGTGTTTGAGGCCCCTCAGAGGTACATATAGTATTTGGCAAAGTACAGCTCTGAATTTTCTGACCAGTGTTAATTTCTGGAAAGATTTAAACACATGGTTAAGCACTTGACATAAAAATGATTAGGCTTTAATGGTTTTGAGGTTTTTTTCTCTTTATTGAGTTTATGGATACGTTTTAGATACACATCACAATCATGTTCAACATTAAGGATTTGTACCTTAAAGTTGTCTTGATTCTCATTTTTTCCCCCCATTCCTCTGCCCTCCCTTAATGGTTTTGAGTTTTTCTAAAAAGTATTAAAATTGGCAGGATATGATGGCACATGTCTGTAATCCCGGCATTTGTGAAGCTGAGGCAGGAGGATCGCTAGAAATTCCAGGCCAGTTTGGGCTGCATGTTGAGCTTAAGCAAGTCTAGATTACAAAGTGAAAAAACCAAAAAAAGTTTGAAAAGTTTTATTTTGCTCTTTTCTTTCTTTTTTTTAATGTATTAAAAAGTGAACCCTGGGCCAGGGATTTAGCTCTGTGATTCTGGTGTCTGCCTTTGTAAACTCAGGGTCCCAAATTCAATCCCCGAGTGGCTCATGTCTATTATCCTAGTACTTGGGAGGCAGAAGCAGGAGGATTGCTGAGTTCTAGGCTTGCCTGGGCTACACAGTGAGCTCAGGACCAGCCTGAACTACAAAGTGAGACCCTGTCTCAAAAAGTTTAAAAAAAATTTAAAAAGTGAACCCAGTGTTACTCTACTACTGACTGACCTGCATCCCCTAACCCCTTCTCCCAGACCTTTTTTTAAAATTTTGAGACATGGTCTCACTAAATTGACTAGGCTGGCCTCAGATTTTCAGTCCTACAGCCTCAGCCTCCCTCTAGCTGTGATTACAAGTGTGGGCTATTGTGCCTGGGTTGTTCTTCTAATCTTGAGCACCAGGATATTGTTGACTCCGTTTGAAGTCTCAAATGTAGCTGAAACATCTTTGGTTATGCAATGCTGTAATTGAGGTCACTGATGACAGGAAAAATCTTTCTTGCATCTGTTTTGCTCCTAAATAGAAGACCTTGCTAGTCTGGAAGAGAAATGTAAGGATGCTAGTTACTGTAGGACTCTGAATCATTGGGAATTCTGACGACATCTGGTTACTGTCAGAGAACACTGTGTTGTGGTTTAATTTTTTTTTTTTTGAGGGGGGGTTTGGACTTTATGCTCAAATCTTATCACTGACCTGGTTTGGATGTTAAAATAACTCACATTTAGTAAATGCTCTGTTCCAAGTACTGTAGAAAGTGCCTATCTAGATGTTTTTTGCTTGGAGACAGGATTTCCTTAAATAGCTCTGTTGCCCAGGTTGGGCTTGAACTTTTGACCCTCCTGCCTCAGCCTCTCAGAGTACTGGGATCACAGATAATAGGCTAGCACACTCAGCTTGAGTTGTTCCATGTGATCTTTTTTTTTTTTTTGCAGGGTCTTGCTTTGTAGTTCAGGCTGGCCCTGAGCTCACTGTGTAGCCCAGGCTACCCTTAAACTCAGCAATCCTCTTGTCTCTGCCTCCTGAGTGCTGAGCTTCTATTTGATGAGCCTATGTCATGTTCCTGGCAGTAGATGTGTGTGTACTCAGTGTGAAGATCACACCAGAAGTTTATATCAACACTGGATGTTCTGGGAAATTCAGAGAAAAGAAACTGCCTGAACGTGTGTTTAACCTAGCATGTTCCAATTTCTGGACTCTAGGTCCCTTTCTTCTCATTTTTTGTTGGATGGTTTTGGAACAGGAGTTAGATGCCTGGATAAACATTCTAAGCCGTTAGTTTTCTGTGATGAAATTAATAAAAAATGAGAGCAGGATTAAGGACAAATACTCGGAGGGCTTCATGCATTCTCTTTCTCTTAGTGTAACACAGTCATTGCTGAAATGTAATGAATTCTTTCTCTCTTTCTCTCTTCTGTCTTACATACTCCAGAAAAAGAACTTCTAAATGAGTTTGTGTTTAAGATTAGCAGGAGTATGCATTTTGTGAAAGATGACTTTGAGATCCCCTCCGTTATATTTTATAGATGAAAATACTTTGTTTCATAATTAAAAATAATGTTTTAGTGAACTTAGTGTCTGGTGAGCATTGCTGGTGGCATTGTCTGGGCATGTAGGGACCCTCCCAGTAACTTCTCAGGGAGCTATTTGCTGCTCCTTTCCCTAGTGGTAGGGGAGGTAGGGGTATTGGCTTGCCACTGTCTGCATACTGTGCTGTGGCTGACCCAGGCAAGCAGGTTTGTCATGATTTTAGTAGGATTAAGTATTGGTGGAGAAGGATAGTGTGATACAAGGAAAGTATCTTCATAGAGCAGAGTTTCTCTACCTCTGTGCCATTGGCCGTATTGACTGTTGATATTTGTTGGGGTGGGTAGCTGTCTTGTGCATTGTAGAATGTAGCACAGCATCTTGGACTCTTTCTCCTCCTCAAGTTATAATACCCAGACTGTCAGGGCTTTGTTAAATGTCAGTGGTGGTGGAGATTTGACCTCAGTGGGGAGACAGTAACCCGAGGCCTTACGATGAGAACAGTATCCCAGAGCTTTGGTGGCAAAGGAAGGTGTGTCTATTCAAGGAAGCAACCACACAATTGGAATAAGACTACCTGAGCCATCAAGTTCCCCCCAAAATTTGAGGCATTCTTTAGCTAGTATGCTGTCTGATACTGTTAGTTTCATAGGTGGTTACAATTCTTTTTTTCCTGGTGCTGGGGTTTGAACCCAGGACCTTATGTGTTCTATAATTAAATTGCTTCTCCCTACCTATTTTACTTTGCTTCCTGCTTTCCTTTTTTTGCTGTCCCTCTTTCTTTGTCTCTTTGTCTTTTTCTTTCATCCTGGAGATTTCACCTAGACTGACCATTGAGTTATATCCCCAGTCTTTTTCATATTTTAAGAGAGGGTCTCATTGAGTTGCCCTGGTTGAGTTTGAACTTGTGATCCTCCTTCATGTCTTTTGGATAACAGGGATTACAAATGTGTGCTACCATGCTTGACACGATACTTAAAAGTTTAACAGTTAGGGCTGGAGATTTAGTTCTTTGGTTCTGGTGCCTGCCTAGGAAGTACAAGGTTTCTAGTTTGATCCCTGGAAACCACATGGTGGTGACTCATGCTCACCAGTGATCAATACCACACACCACAGTGCCAGGCGTGGTGGCTCATGCCTGTAATCCCAGCACTTGGGAGACAGAGGCAGGAGAACTGCTAAATTTGAGGCTTGCTTGGGCTAGTGAGCTCAGGACCAGCCTGAACTACAAAACCAGACCCTGTCTAAAAAAAAAAAAAGTTTAACAGTCAGGGAAACAGATGAGAAGAAACGGCATGTGTTGCTGCTAGTTTGGAGCAGCTCAGGGATAAAGGCTGCAGTGCAGGACTTGGAATTCACTTGCAGAAATTTCAAAGGAGACAAAGGAAAATTACTTTTAGATGCTTTCCCTTCTGCCGTCAAAACATCACTTCTAACTTAGGAAATCTGGGTTTTGCTTCAAACCAGGATTGCAGTGATGCTACTAAAAAAGCATGGTATTTATAAAATGCCAAAGGCATGCTTCTAAAACTGGGATGCATTTACTCCTAAACCAAGAATTCTTTGTTACTAGTGTTTGCACGGATAAGGAATTTCTGTTATGAGATATTAGAATTTATGAAATATGCTTTATTTAAAAAAAAATAGCTGGATGTAGTGGCACATACCTGTAATACCAGTACTTGGGAAGCTGAGCCAGGAACCTGCAGGTTTCAGGCCAACTTGAGTAATTTAGCAGATGAGACCCAGCCTCAAAGCAAACAAGCAAGCAGATAAAAGGGGCAAGGGCTGCAGCTGCGTGGTAGAATGCTCCTCTGGCATGCTGCAGATCTTAGATGCAATCCTTATTAATGTAAAATCCGAAACCAAACCAGCTCTCCCTCAGTTTATAGCTAAGTAACAGTGAAGAAGTTTATAAATTATTTTTTCTTATCATGAAATCGTTTGAATAACCTCCTTTAACCGGAGTCTATAATTAATTTTACTGGTTTATAAGTGGATCTAGCCTTAGGCCAGACTTTTCAATATTTCTATAAATCCAGTGACAAATTAGTAAATGACCAGTACAAGAGAGTTTTTCTCAGTTAACAGTATGTGGCGCATCCAGTGAAGTAGAAATGAGCAAAAGCACTTCTGACAGACTGGCCAAGAAAGAGGATTTAAATGTCCCCACTAAACACCCACTTCGTTTTGTGCAGATAGGCATTTTGAAGGTATCAACCTGCAGGTATATAGTGAACGTAGATTTACAAGGGTGTAGGCACAGCTGGGTATGGTGGCACATGCCTGGGATTCCAGCAGATCACTGGGAGTTCAAGGCACCCTGGGCCCTGAGCTCACTATGTAGTCCGTACTGGCCTTGAACTCAGCAGTCCTCCTGCCTCTGCCTCCCAAGCGTGGGGATTACAAGCATGTGCCACCACATCTGGCTCTTTTAAATTTTTTTTTTTTTTTTTTGAGACAGGGTCTCACTTTGTAGTTCAGGCTGGCCCTGAGCTCACTATGTAGCCCAGGCAAACCTTGAACTCAGCAATCCTGCCTCTGCCTCCCCAGTGCTGGGACTATAGGCGTGAGCCAGTGGTATGTGGTATTGATTGCTAGTGGGCGTGAGTCACCACGCCCAGCATTGTATGTGGTTACCGGGGATTGAACTCAGGACCTTGTGCTTGCGAGGCAGGCGCTGGAACCACTGAGCTAAATCTCCGGCCCCTCTTTTAAATTTTAATGTACTCATAGGGTTAGTATATGTGCTGCTGAAGCCAACACTGTATTTGTAATGTTTTATGACCTGATTTTTTCCAATCAGTGGTTTACTTTGATTGTTCTCTCTTCACACTTAGTCATAGCCCTGACTGATTTTTGTATTTTGTTTTTTGAGACAGGGTTTCACTATGTAGTTCAGGCTGGCCTGGCACTTACTATGTAGTCTATCTAGGCTGGCCTTGAACTTGTGATCCTTTTGTTTCAGCCCCCTAAGTGCTGGGGATTCAGTTTATGCCACCTCACCTATGGGTTCTGCCTGATGTTTTTTTTACTCCTCCCTCCCTCCTTCCCTTCTTCTGCCCAATTTTTTTTTTTTTTCGGTACTAGGGATTGAACTCAGGTTCTTGAGCTTGTCAGGCAGGTATGGTGCTGCTGAACTAGATCCCTGGTTTCTGCTTCATCCATTCATTCAGTCATTCATTTATTTATTTATTTAGAGGGGGGGTTTCATTTTGTAGTTTAGGCTGACCCTGAGCCCACTGTGTAGCCCAGGCAAGCCTTGAACTCAGCAATGCTGCTGCCTCTGCCTCTTGAGTGTTGGGATTACAGATATGAGCACCATGCCCGGCATTGTGGTGTGTGGTACTGATTGCTGGTAGGCATGAATCATCATGCCCAGTATTGTGGTATGTGGTTACTAGGGACTGAATTTGGGACCTTGCGCTTGCAAGGCAGGCTCCAGAACCACTGAGCTAAATTGCTGGTCCCTACTTGATTTTTAATGACTGTGTAATACTCCATAAAAGAGAATGTACTGCATAATGCTACATAAAAAGACATTGTGAATATGCTTAACCCTCGTGAGCTATATACTTTGATAAATTTTATGTTTATGTTATAAAACTATTTTTTAAAAAATTATGAACATGGTGGCATGTGCCTATGATCCCAGCTACTTGGGAGGCTGAAATAACAGAATCTTGAGTTCAAGGCCAGCCAGGGCAATGTAGTAAGACCTTGTTTCAAAATAGAATAAGCTGAGCATGGTGGTACGTGGCATGTTTTTAGTCTTAGCACTGGAGAAGCTGAGGCAAGAGGGTTTCAAGTTTAAGGCAAACCTGTATAACACAATGAGAACAACCCCAAAGAAAATAAAATTATAAAATTGTTACAGAATCATTTACATGCCATAATACTTTACCCTATTAATGGAATGACCACTTATATAATTTGTTATTTTTTCCCTGTGTGAAAAAAACAAATATTTTTGTAGATAAATTCTTCATTTCTTTGGTTTCCAATATTTTCCTTTATCCTAAGATTAGTGATGTGTCATCCTGACACAGCAGGTAGGGTCTTGCCCCATTTTTCTTTGGGAATAACTGAGGAAGGAGCAGAGTTTTCTTTATAGATTTTAGGACTTTGTTGTTACACTGTTGGGTAAGGGACTGCCCTGGAGTGATCTCTCCAGCTGAGGGTTTTCTTTCATTAGCCTGTCAGCTCAGTGGGGTCCCTGGAGAGTAGGACCAGCCTTGCTTTGGCCACTTACTGGTGCTCTGGCGGCCTTCTGCAGACACAGTCAGCTCAGAGATGCGCTAGGTTCCCACGGGTGTTTCTGGAGGGGAAAGAAGGGTAGTGCTGTGGGAAAGTCAGTCTTTACTGCTGCATCCGGTGGCCAGAAGCGCAGTGCAGCTGGCAAGGGCCAGAGGAGGCCTAGGGCAGAGTTCCTTTCCACAGTGCAGTTGGGTAGCTTGGTGTTGAGTAAATGTACTTCTCGGTTTGAACTTCTCTTGGGGTTTTTTGGGTCTTTGTGACTTTGAAGTGCAGGCTGGCGTTGAACTCAGTGTGTACCCCAGGCTGCCCCTAAATTTGTGATCATTCTGCCTCTGCCTCCCAGACGCTGGGATGACAAGTGTGCGCCACCACGCCCAGCTTTTTCATACGGGTTGTTTTGGAGTGCTGCCCTGTGGGCTGTCTGTCCCTTTAAATCTACATTCCATTATCTTCAGAAAAACAGGGGGCAGGTATTTTTGGAAACACTGTGTATTCAGCAAGTAGATATTCTAGTGTTCCAGAACTTTTGTCTCACAGCAAGTCAGCACAGTTCTATTTTTGACTGGAGTAAGAAAAAGAAAACATGGGTCATATGGATTGACCGGAGTTGCTTAATATGGATATTGTTTGATGCAGATTTAGTCCCAGAGTGACGCAGCATCCTGCCACTCATGTGGTTTGGGTCACAAAATGGACTGATAGGGAAGAGGGAGGGAACTAAAACTGTAGCGCTGTGTCATCGCAGGATCTGTCTTCTTCCACAAACCCAAGCAGCAGTGCTCTTGCTTGGAGCTCAGTCTGTCACGCAGGCCTGGCGGGGATTGCTGGTTGTGGTTACAGCGTTCTCTTCCTGATGCCAGTGTCTTTCTGAATGTAGGAGACTGCAGTCTGGGGCAGCTGCTGTGGTTCCTGCCACTTCCGGAGGAAGTGACTGAGGCGCTGGGCTTTGTGAAAGTTGCTTTACTCCCGGATCCCACTGGGGAAGGGAGGGGAGGGGAGTGAAAGCAATATGCAGATGGTTTTCCTTCTAGTAGGAGCAGGACTTTATGGAAATCCTCAGACTATCTTCTTTTTTTTCCCCGTTTTTTGGAGACAGGATCTCACTTTGTAGTGCAGAATGGCCTTGAGCTCACTGTATAGCTGGCCTTAACATTCTGATGATCCTCTTGCCTCAGCCTCCCAAGTGCCGGGATTACAGGTGTGCGCCATCATGCCTGGCCCCCAGACCAAGACAATAAATATGATATCAAGTAAGACAAACCTGAAATCAAATACTTAGGAGTTTTCTTTTTAAAAATGTTACTATGTGTATGCATATATTTTATTTTCTTTCCTGTCCTCAGTGTATTGGAAATCATTTTATTTCCTTGATTTCCCTTTGCTCTTCAAGCATTTCAGCTGTATATATAAGCTCTGACATTAGCGAGGTAAAAGTGACTGAGCTTTCCTAGGCTCAGGGTCTGGTATAAGTAAAGAAAGTTTCCCTCTATACCTGACCA
>PVIC010010623.1:13520-37022 GCA_004025085.1 Thryonomys swinderianus
TGAGCTCACTGTGTAGCCCAGGCAAGCCTCAAACTCAGCAATCCTCCTGTCTCTGCCTCCCGAGTGCTGAGATTACAGGCGTGAGCCACCATGCCTGGCACTGTGGTATGTGGTATTGGTTGCTGGTGGGTGTGAGTCACCACACCCAGAATTGTATGTAGTTACCGGATTGAACTCAGGACCTTGCGCTTGCAAGGCAGGTGCGGGAACCACTGAGCTTAATCTCCAGCCAGCATTTGTTTTGTGTTTTGTTTTTTCTCTAAAAGGATGATTGTTACCTTAAGGATCTCTAGGGTTTTTTTCCTGCGCGGGGGCGGGGGGCAGGTCCCCACTGTATAGTTCAGGCTGGCATTGATCTCAGGCTGTAGCCCAGCCTGGCCTTGAACTTGCAGTGATCCTTCTGCCTCAGCTTCCTATTGTTGATATTTCAGTGGTGTACTGCCATGTCACTGTGCCCTGCTTGTTTTAGTTTTTTGACCTTCAGCTGTAGCTGATGGTGACTACTCACCAAAATATTGATAGTTCCAGTTTGTCCTGTTCAAGCAATCCTGCTCTCCCCACCCACCTCCCTTCCTCCCCCTTTCTGTTTTTGGTTATTTTTGAGCAGTTTAACATGTAAAGCAGGATGAAATTACTTGTCAAGTATTTTTTTTTTCTTGAGCTAACTATGTAACCCAGGCAAGCCTTGAATTTAGCAATCCTCTTGCCTCTGCCTCCCAAGTGCTGGGATTATAGGCCTGAGCCACCACTCCCGGCTATTTGTCAAGTATTAACCTGTATTCTCACTGCCACTGTTTAACTGTGGGTGTCTCTGCAGGTATGTTCTGTACATTCACTATTTTGCCCTCTTTCTCCCTCTTCCTCATCCACTCTTCTTCTGTTTCTCTCCTCTTCCTTTTACCTTACCAGCTCTTTCTTTCTGAACAGGACCCGGAACCCAAGTGCTTAATGAACACTTAAAAGTCACCAGATAATGTGCATCATATTAGGGGTCCAGGATTTAGCTCAGTGGTGCCGCACCTGCCTTGAAAGTGCAGGGTCCTGAGTTTGATCCCCAGTGGTGAAAAAAAAAAATGGCATCATGTTTTATAAGTGGGGTTTAAAAAAATTCTTACAGTTTGTTTTGGGCTGTTTTGTGTGTGTTTTAAAAGGCTTTTTACTTAAAGTAGAAATTTTTTTAATTTTTGTTAGTACATGTTTGCTCTGCATAATAATTATATTCATTGTGGGGTACGTACTTAACACATCTTAATTCTTTTTGCTTCTAGTTCCCTCACCCCTCTCCATGTTTCCCCATTCCATAGGAATATTTGATGAGTTTGAACCAAGTTCCCAACTGTTGACTGCTGGTTTTTATTTTTTGTTTTCATATTTTGGTACTGGGGATCAAACTTGTGATCTTGCGGTTGGTGAGGCAGGTGCTAGAACCACTGAGCTAAATTCCTGGCCATCTGCTGGTTCTTTGTCTCTTTCCCAACCCATTTTTTTTTTTTTTTTAATGGTTGAGGATCAAGCCCAGGACTGTGCACATACTAGGTAAGTGCTCTACCACTGAGCTACATTTTCCCACTGCTTTCTCCTCCCCAAATGTTGGTTCTCATTCTGTCTCTAACCCTTCTTTGTTGTTTACTGTGCCTATTTTGCTTTTTATTCATTATTATTATTATGTTAAATACTAGGGATTGGACCTTAAGCTTGCCAGGCAGCTCCTCTGCCACTGAGCTACAGTCTCCCTGCCCCCTTTTTAAACTTTTTATTTTGAGACCAAGTCTTGGTAAATTGCTCAGGTCGGCCTCAAACTTGAGCTCCACCTGCTTCACATAACTGGGATTATAGGCGAACATTTTTGCTTGCCTGACCTTGTAGAGTTGCTTATCTAGCATGATACTAAATTTGCCTTGTCTTCTAATCTTAGATTAACTTTTAGGTTCATGCTTTCCTCACGTTGAGGAAATAGTTTATTGTTTGCATTGGAAGATTTCTTTTAGGCCAAGATTCTTCAGGAAAGTGAGAAAACACTAAAATATGAGGCACCGCTTGTCATAAGAAGATGTAGTTTACTATGAACCAGAGCACGTCATCTCTTTGTGGATGGAGTGATGGACAGAATTTGTTCCTTTAGACATGCTAAATGTAAAGGTGATGGTGGAGTTGATTTTTGCGTGGTTCTGGGGTGAAACCCAGGGCCTTGCACATGCTAGGCAACTGCTGTCCTACTGAGCTACTCCCCAGCTGTAAAGGTTATGATTTGACAGCATGAATGAATGATTTTAATGTCTTCATTGCCTTCATCTTTCATTTTATCATGTGAGTTAAAAATATAATTTCAGGACTCAAAGCAAATGGGTGAGATTTAACACCACGTGTCTTAAAGTTATTTCTTGAAGTGTTTTTATATCTGCAAGAATTGTGAAACGACCTCCTGGGGCTCCTTGCTTTGGCTTTAAACTGTCTTTGGAAAATAACACCATGTAAATTTAAAAGGAAACTCTTGAACAGCTGATTGTTGAACTGAAGCAAGTCTGCTGTGAAGGGAGCACACACAGATATGGAGCAGAGTCTGTTTCATACTTGTGCATGTTAAAAGAGACTGTAATGTTAGAATAATGTGTATGTGTACTTATGCATATGTATATGTGTTTTGAGATCTTTATCCCAAGTATTTTTACTTCTTTTCTTCTTCCCCAAGACAAAGTCTTGCTCTGTAATTCAGGCTGGCCTTGAACTCTCAGTGATGACTTCCCAAATGGTTGGGATTATAGGCATATGCTACCATGCCTGGCTTTGTCCCAAGTATTACCACAGTTTTCCTCTGATAGTTTGGCCTCTCAGAAACTTGGGTTTAGTTCCTTATTCTTTTGGGTTTCAAAGTACTGATGAGAGCATGGACTACTCTAAGACTACAATCCAAGAAATGAAAGACAGAGGTAGTTAATACATGGCAGTCTGTTAGCTAAGAAGTTTCTTGGGCTTTCATCCAGAATGGTTCCAGTGGATTGGGAATGTTCACTGACTAGAAGGTCACTGAATGGGAGTGTGGAGGAGACAGAGAAGAGGGACTGCCACCACCATAGGAAAACTCAGAGCTCAGCTTTTGCTACTAGTGGGTGAAATGATGAGATTCGTGGTTTATTGCTTCTGTAGTGCCGTGTTCATATAATCTTAAGGGATACACTCAACCCTGAACTGAAAACATGTTGTTCCAGATTACCAACTCAGCCATTTCTAATTTGTATTTCAAAGAAAAAGAATAATTAGAAGTTTCTGCTGGAGATTTGGCTCAAGTGGTACTGCGCCTACCCTGGAAGCACAAGGACCCAAGTTTGATTCTCAGTACCACCAAAAAAAAAAAAAAAAAAACAAAGGAAGTTTCTGTGATGTCAGTGAATATTTCCTTATTAATAAGTTAGTAATTAAACAGGGCATGGTGACACATGCCTGTGCTCCTAGCACTTGGGAGGCCAAGGCAGGATTGCTGTGAGTGTCAGACCAGCCTGGGTTACAACATAGTGAGTTCAAGGCCAGGCTGGAATATATACCAAGGCCCTATCCTTCTCACATGGGATTATGACATGGGCCACTGTACCTGGGTCGACCGGTTAGTTCTGTCTCCCCAATACCTGTGCAGTGGATTGTTGTCTTGGTCATGTGGCCCCTCATTTGTCTTAGGATTCTTTGGAATACATTTGCAAAGAAACATACATGCTCACTGTTGAAAGTAGATCTACTTCTTTTTGAGGAAGAATTTAAATAATAGAATAATGAAAACTATACCCTTACTAATCCAATTAAGTATTCTGTGACTTGTTCTAGGTATAAATTTACCATGTTTATGCATGTTAACTTCCTTGTTCTTCCCTAAGGAATTCATGTATCCCTGGCCTTTTGCAC
The DNA here is from genome assembly GCA_004025085.1 of Thryonomys swinderianus. Classification (NCBI taxonomy): domain Eukaryota; kingdom Metazoa; phylum Chordata; class Mammalia; order Rodentia; family Thryonomyidae; genus Thryonomys; species Thryonomys swinderianus. The sequence continues at coordinate 17,412 of PVIC010010623.1, forward strand.
AATTTTGATATACCTTTTACCCACTTCTCTTTGTTATACTTGAAGTCTTTCTAGGTTTTTGGGCATTCCTTAGCATTTCATGAACAGAACTCATCTGTAATTTTTCTCAATATTTTGGCAGTTTTGTTGAGTTTATTATTGTTCCCTACCTGGGATATTTTAGAGACTAACATACGTTAAGATTTTGAGGCTACTGGAGCTTGTGGTCTTTCTCTTTATCTTTTTTTTTTTTTTTTGGTACCAGGAATTGAACTCATGACCTTGTGCTTGCCGGGCAGGTGCAGTACCACTGAGCTAAATCCCTGGCCTGAGCTTGTGGCCTTTTAAACATCATGGAACTCTAGAGAAAAGTTACAATCCTGAAGTAAAGGACAGAGGAAACCGTACCCTACTCTACTCATTCTCACATATCCCTGGGGCCTTGGCACAGGCTGAATTTCCCTCCAAACTGTTGCTGTAGTTTGATCCAAATTGATTTGGCCAGTTTGGGTTGTCCAGAGGTTGCCAGTCACGGAAGGTGTGCACAGCCCTCCACTGAGGTGGAGCCAGGTTTTCCCTGAAGGGCTGGCTGACTTGGCTTTGTGCTTGGCTGCAAGCCAGCAGACCCATTTCTTGAAGGCGGAATTTCCCAAAAAGGCACAACACATCCCTGAAATGTCCTTCGGGGTAAAGAATAGAGTGTGGAAGCCAGACAAATAAGGTAATCATGTGCTCCAGCCCTTTTTTTATAAGTCAGAATGGATATTAATATGTTAAAAGTCTCAAAAGGGAATAGAAATGAAGATTTGAGGGAGTCTTGTAGCAAAACCTATTCAAGTTTTATTTAGCCACTTTGACCTGAGATATTCCTTTACTCCTAATTTCTGTACATATTTTCCGGAAACAGTGACACAAGTGACTTCTGGGGTGGAGCTAGCTCTTTTGGACTCACCAGCCCATTGTATTCTCTGTAGTCAACTTTGCCCAGCCAGATCACCACCCATGTTGAGGCTGGGAAGGAGAGGCAGGAAAGAAAGAAGGTTTGGGCACTTGCCTTATCTGTCCATTCATCTATCCATCCATCCATCCATCTGCTTAGAATTACATGGTAGGAAGATTTAAATCACAGAAATGGATAGGCGCTGCAGACCAGGCTCCCTGTCTCTCACATGGCTGGTGCTTAAAGCTTCCTGTTATGTTGGTGTTTATCAGCCCATTTCCCTGATAATGTCACAGAGGGCACCAGACAGTAGAATACATTTCTAAAATTTTTATTTTTCACTTGAGTACAACTTGTTTGTCCCTGTCTTACATAGAAGAGGTTTTTGAATTGTTGTAAAATGTAGATAAGGTACTTAACGTCTTAACCACTCATAGGAATACAGTTGAGTGACATAGAATGTCACTTTCAATATGATTTTTTCGTCTCCCATAGCAAAAATTTGGAAACAGAGTGACAGGTGTGGTGGCTCATGCCTGTAATCCCAGCACTTTGGAGGCAGAGGCAGGAGGATTGCTGAGTTCAAGGTTTGTCTGGGCTACATAGTGAGCTCAGGGCCAGCCTGAACTACAAAGCAAGACCCTGTCTCAAAAAAAAAACAAAAACAAAAAACTTGGAAACAGATAAATAATAACTCTTCCTTCTCACCTTTTCTTAGCCTCTGAGCATTTTGATTCTTCTAGGCACTTCAAGTAAGGGCAGCCTTTTTTTCTGGTGGGTCTCCTCTGACCCAGGCCTGTCACCACTCACATCTGGAATGGGAAGGTGGGGCAGAAAGGCTTGTGGCCCTTGGCACATCCATCCACCTGCCACCCTTCTGCCTTTTGGGGTGCTTTGTTCATATCATTTACTGTGGACCACCCCACATCGTCCTTTAGAGAGATTTAGTGAGATGACAGCAACATATGATGTATATAAATATTGAAAAGACTAAATACATGGAGGGGCTTGAAATGTGTCGAGATGAATCAGTTGGAGGTACTGTCAGGCTCTGGGCAGAAGGAAGACAGCTGAGGCCCCCGCAGAGAGCAGATGAGATGGAAAGGAGAGTGTGTGAGAGATCCCAGCCCCGTGTGGCGGTGTGTTTAAACTGGCTGTATGGCTGGGCGTAGCGCGAACGGCCGCACAGACTCTGCTTTTCAAAGCCCTGTTCTTGTTTCTGGGGTCGTTTTAGGTTATAGCTTTTTTCCTTTTTCTTTTCAGTTTTTCCCCCCAGGGGTTGAACAGTTTCACTGAAAAATTTCCTGGGTTGGAACTTCTCTTTGATATTGATCTTGGTCATGTTATTAACATTTCGTCAAAGTGAGCTTTTAGATTTGGTAAGTTTGACACACAGTTTCTCTGTGTACGAATTTAAAAAATAATTTTATACACTATGCAGGTTTCTGGAATATAGAAAATCTGTAAGTAGTTGGACATTGAAAGTTTTTCTTTCCTCCCCCACTTTTTCCTTTTTATTAAAGCCCTCACTGAGTAAGGGTCTTAAATCCACTGAGATAGGAATAGACTTAAGAAGAAAAATAACCTAATAATTCTTCCTGTATAATCATGAGATTAATTTTACAATCTAAAATTACTCTTTTTAGGTTTCAGTTACTTTATATTTTCTGACAAATAGAACCTACTATGTTTCACTGTAAGCAGTTTTGCAAGCACATTAATGCAAGAACACTGGGAGGGTTACAGTGAGTGAAATATTTTCTTACTATGTCAGGTCTGCTTTTGCATAAGGAAAAAGCCACGGGTCCAGTTTTGGGCATTTTTGGAGGAATGAAGCTAGAGAAATAGGATGATTTTTAACTTGTTTGTACTACAGGAAGAAATATAGGTAGAAATAAAGGTAGTTAATTAACTGACAATTTTAAAGTTTTGTCAAAGTATGTTAAATAGAGCTTTCCAGTTATAATCTCTGTAGGCAGTTAGTTTGAGTATTTTAATTTGTGCTTCTTTTACTTTTTTTTTTTTTTTTTTGAGACAGGGTCTCGCTTTGTAGTTCAGGCTGGCCCTGAGCTCACTATGTAGCCCAGGCAAGCCTCAAACTCAGCAATCCTCCTGTCTCTGCCTCCCGAGTGCTGGGATTACAGGCGTGAGCCACCACGCCGGGCACTGTGGTATGTGGTATTGATGGCTGGTGGGCGTGAGTCTCCATGCCCAACATTGTATGTTGTTACCGGGGATTGAACTCAGGACCTTGCGCTTGCGAGGCAGGCGCTGGAACCACTGAGCTAACCCTCTGGCCCCATTTTACTTATTTTCTTATTTCTGAGTAATATCCCTATGCCGCCAAATTTGGACTTGTTCATTTTAGATAGCCAAAGACATAGAAAACGTTATAAACCTGGACCTGGGAGGCAGAAGGTCTGGATTCTTACCCATCCTCTGCCACTTATTGGCCATATGTGTTGGAGCAAGACACTTAAATTCTCTCTGCCTAATATTTAAACAGGAATAATAATAACAACAGTGTTTACCAGATCTGACGTTAATGTTCTAGGACCTGGGGCTAACATACAAATGGAGACCAGATGGCTAAATATTTCAAAGGTGTAATTAAATATTTAAAAGATACATTTAAATATTTAAGAGGTATATACCATGTGCCTAAATATTTAAAAGGTTTAAATCAAACTGTGTCTGTGGCCTGGCCTGTGTTCACGCAGGGCCTCTTGTCTGTTCTCTAGGTATCTCCTCCTATGCCAGGGTCTAACAGATGCCCTTGGGTGCAGGGAACAGTGAGAGCTGAGGTGACCGCTGTGTCTGTCCGAGGTAGAAGTAGATGTGGCTGGACCCGCTGTGCCCAGTGGTAGTCTGAGCAGGGCAAGCTTTCCAGGGAGCTGGATAGACAGATCCTCTATTCAGGAAAACTTACCCATGTTTCCCTCACACCTGCTCCAAGCAACTTTTGTTTTTGTGTTGAAGGAGAAGATGGGTCTGGGAGCTCAGGTTATTGGATGCCTAGCCTGCCTAGATGCTACTCTTTTTCTAGGAACCCAGGACAGGGTCTGTGATCTGCACACTTTCTTTGAGCCTGTTTCAAAAATTGTATGACCAGGGCTGGGGCTTTAGCTCAGTGGTTCCGGCGTCTACCTGACAAGTGAAAGGTCCTGGGTTTGGTCCCTTGTAACCACATACCACAATGTGAGGCATGGTGGCTCATGACTGTAATCTCAGCATTTGGGAGGCAGAGGCAGGAGAATTGCTGTGAGTTCAAGATTGCCCTGGGATGTGTATTAAGTTCAGGGCCAGCCTGAATACAGAGTGAGATCCTGTCTAAAAAAAAAAATTACAGGACTGCACTTTCCTATGAGATAGAAAAAATAACCTGTTTTCATGCTTACCATAAATGAGTTGTCCAGGGCACAGGCCTTGTGCAGCAGCTCTTATGTGTGGGGCGAAGGCACTGCGCGTGCCTGATTGTCGTGGGGTTTGCTGTAATACCTACACACATGCGAGGCTTGTGCTTGGGACACAAGGAGGCCCATGCTATCATTTGCTGTGCTAGTACACATATTTCTGCTGCTCTGACTGTACTGCAGTATGAACTTTTCCATTTGGGGTGCTGGGCTGGCAAAGGCAGTTTTGCCAATTTGGCAAATAGAAAATACAGGATGCCCAAATAAACAATGGAACATACTTACTGTGAAAGATTACTGTTGTTTAGCTGAAATTCACAGTAACTAGGCATCATGAATATTTGGCAGCCCTGGGAGGGCCCTTTCAAGTTGATCCCTCTATAGAGATAGAGGTTCCTTTTCTATTTCTTAGATAACATTCTCTCTTCATTTTGTCTTTCTGAAACATTGTCATTAAATGTTGGCCAACTGGATTGAACTTTTGCTTTCTTGCCTTTTTTTTCTATCTGACAGTTTGTTCTCTGGTTCTACTCAGAGATATCCTGGTTTCCTTGACTGTTTTCCCACCTATTTTATCTTTTATTTGTGTTATGAATATTCATGATTCCTAAAAGTTCCCTCATAAAGCTTTTTTCAGAGGATATCGATATAATATTCTTCTCTTCCACTTCTTGTGGTGTCTGTCCTGGACTTTTCTGCTGGTGACAGGCATTGGAGATAAGGCTGTGCTAACCTGTGTCTTTGTAGTTCGTAGAGGAGCTACACTGTATTAGAGGATCCTACAGGTCCACAGGGAATCTGTTCACTGAAGCTGTATCCTAGGAGATGCCTGGGGGCTGCTGGCTGGGGAACAGATGTGACTCTGGCCTTGGGGCTAGAGGACATGCATGTGCATAGCTGCTTCTCTATTCTGCCTTCAGTCTGGTCTTCACCGTGGAGCATCCATGGCTTTGATGAGGTGGAGAAGACCGCTCTTCCCAGGGAGCAGGAGTCAGGGGCTGCGTGGACTCCCTTCTGTCCAGCTCTAGTCCCACCCACGTCCTGCCTCCATGCTTGGGCCCTGTTTCTCTGCTGACTCCCAAGGGCTAAGCTCTGGAGCTCCTGGCCCCGCATCCCAGCCTTCCCCAGGCCTCTACGTGGAGCTTGTCAGCCCCCTGAGGCAGCTGCCTGCCCTGTATTCTTCCTTTCTCCAGATCTTTTCTGTGCCTTTTATCATGACTTTGATTTTATCCTCCATGCTCTGTTCTTGGTGCATATTTTTTGATAGTTTTTGAGATGTGATGCACATGACGTGCCGTTCACCACCTTACAGGATACTGCCCAATGGTTTTTAGCATAATCACAGTTGTTTAATCTTCATCATAGTCGGTTTTAGGGCATCTTCATCATGTCATAAAGAAACCCTCTATCTCTAGCTGTCACTCCCTGGTTCTCCCAAATCCCCTAAGCATGTACTGACCTCCTTTCTTCTTTTTGTCTGCCTGTATTTACTTTTGTTTCTTTTTTTTCCCTCAGTACCATTTATTGAACTCAGGGCATTATATATCCTAAGCACTAAACTCCAGTCCCACATATACTTGTAGAATTTAAGGTTTTTTTTTTTTGAGTCAGGGTCTCACTGTGTAGTTCAGGCTGGCCTTGACTCACTATGTAGCTCAGGCAGGTCTTGAACTCACAGAAATTCTCCTGCCTCTGCCTCCCAGTTGCTGGGATTACAGATGTGAACCTCCACACCCAGTAGAAATTATATATATTTTTTTGAGACAGGGTCTCGCTTTGTAGTTCAGGCTGGCTCTGAGCTCACTATGTAGCCCAGGCAAGCTTCGAACTCCGCAATCCTCCTGTCTCTGCCTCCCAAGTGCTGGGATTACAGGCATGAGCCACCATGCCCGGCACTGTGGTATGTCGTATTCATTGCTGGTGGGTGTAAATCTCCACGCCCAGCATTGTATGTGGTTACCAGGGATAGAACTCAGGACCTTGTGCTTGCAAGGCAGGCACCGGAACCACTGAGCTAACCCTCTGGCCCACCCAGTAGAAATATTTTAAAATACAACTTCTAATATCATCTTCACAGGACTTTAGGAGGGGAAAGAATGCAACTGATGTATTCAGTTTATGTTGTTTCATGTAAGATACTAAAATATCTTACAGTTTATGTTGCCATATGTAAGATACTAAAATACAAAAACATTGTGCTGAGAGGCTTGTGGTGGGTGTGCAGCTTGTCCCAGAACTGTGCATCCCTCTGACCTGATTCTGTGGCCCCATTACCACTGTGAATGTAGGGTCCAGATGTGGGCTGGGGTTTGAGGCACTGAGGACATCACAGCTCATCCTTGGCTAGTGCTTGGCTGGGTGTCAAAAATGAAAGGTCACAGCAGGGTCAAAGGAGACACTGAGATAATGTATTTTGAGGGTTGACAGAGTTTCGCTGCCCCCCACCCCTTTTTTTTTTTTTTAAGACAGGGTCTTGCTTTGTAGTTCAGGCTGGCCCTGGGGACTATGTAGCCCAAGCAAGCCTCAAACTCAGCAATCCTCCTGCCTCTGCTTCCTGAGTGCTGGGATTACAGGTGTAAGCCACCATGCCCAGCATGTGGTACTGATTGCCGGTGGGTGTGAGTCACCAACCTAGTATTGTTGTATGTGGTTTCTGGGATTGAACCAGGTACCTTGTGCTTACTAAGCAGGTGCCAGAACCACTGAGCTAAATCTCTGGCCCATGATGAATTCTATGTAAGATACTTGAAATGAGTGTGGAACATCTAATTATAAATATGTCTTAGGCACTATAGCTAGATATCTAAAGGTAAAACAGAACCTGCTGGGTGTGGTGGCTCATGCCTATAAACCCAGCATTTGGGAGGCAGAGGCAGGAGGATTGCTGAGTTCAAAGCTTCCCTGGCTGTTGACTTTTGAAATTGTAAAATCTTCTTATATTGTTGCTGTCGGAGGCTGGCCTGGTTAGGATGTACCTGGGGGATGGTGAGAGAGGGAAACACCTTATTTCTTTCCATGTGACCTGCATGACCAAATCTCGAGGGAAGGAACTGTCTTTTTTCTTTTTTCCTTTCAAAGATACTGTAGTCATTTTAGTCATTTTCTATATACAGTTTTCATGTTGCCTATCATTTAATGGTTAACACAGTAAACCAAAATAATAATCTATGGGCCGGAGATTTAGCTCAGTGGTTCCAGCACCTGCCTGGCAAGCACAAGGTCCCTGATTTGATCCCCAGTAACCACCTCCCCACGGTACTAAGTGTGGTGACTCATGTTTACCAGCAATCAGCACCACATTCCACAGTGCTGGATGTGGTGGTTTATCCTGTAATCCCAGCCCTCGGAGGCAGAGGCAGGAGGATTGCTGAATTGGAGGTTTGCCTGGGCTGCATAGTGAGCTCAGGAAAAAAATAAATAAATTATTGTCTCTGGCTACAGAGTGGGACTAGGTATAGCTAGGGGAGATCATCTCAGTCATTTTGTGTGCAGAAAGCATGGAAATGTAAACTTGAATCTTTTTTTTTTTTTTTAAGACAGGGTCTTACTATGTAGTTCAGGGTGTCCTTGAATTTACTATGTAGCCCAGGCTGGCCTCAAACTTGAGGTGATGTTCCTGCCTATGTTCCTCCATAGTGCTGGTATTACAGATGTGGGCCACTAGGCCTGGCTTGAAACGTCTTCTTTTTTGTTTTTTGAGATGGTCTCATTTTATAGTTCAGTCTGACCTCGAGCTCAGTATGTAGCTCAGGCTGGTGGTGAATTTGAGGAATCCTCCTGCCTCTCACTCCTGAGTGCTGGGATTACAAGCATGAGCCACCATGCCTGCTGAAAGTTCTGTTTCTTTCTTTTTTTTTTTTTTTTTTTTTGAGACAGGGTCTCGCTTTGTAGTTCAGGCTGGCCCTGAGCTCAATATGTAGCCCAGGCAAACCTTGAACTCATCAATCCTCCTCCCTCTGCCTCCTGGGTGCTGGGATTACAGGCGTGAGCCACCACGCCTGGCACTGTGGTATGTGGTATTGATTGCTGGTGGGCGTGAGTCACCACACCCAGCATTGTATATGGTTACCAGGATCGAACTCAGGACCTTGTGCTTACAAGGCAGGCGCTGGAACCACTGAGCCAAATCTCCAGCCCTGTGTTTCTAACAGATGAAAATCATTAAGTCACTTTGATTAGTCAGTGACTGACCTTCAGGTAGAGGCTAACATGGAAATTTGATCTCTATATACACAGGATTGTTACTTAAACTTTTTAGGAATGACTTCTTGCTTCCCTGGTCCTTTGCCAACCTTCGTGGGAGAAAAAGGTCCCTGTATCCCAGCTCTTCTCACACCTGTGTGCCTCCATTCTCTCAGCAGTTCACTATCTCCATCTTGCTTTAAAAAAATGTTAGTTCATGCCTTATTTAGATTTCCTTTGTTTTTACCTAATGCCCCCTTTTTTTGTCCCAGGAGACATGCATGGTATCATATTGTATTTACTCATCATGTCTCCTTAGACTTCTGGCTGAGACAGTTGCTCAGGCTTCCTCATTTCTGATGACCTTGATGGTTCTGAGGAGCCCTGGCCAGGGATTTTGTGACTGTCCCTTATTAGAATTTATGTGATTCTTAGGTGGGCATGGAGGTTTCTGGAAGGTTGCAGAGTTACTATGCCATGAGCAGCACACAATGGGGACATACTAATGTAAATATGACAGTCCTAGTTCATGATGACCTTGGTGATCTGGTGAGGTAATAGTGACAGGGTTCTCTACTGTCAAGGCACCCCCATTTCTGTACTGTACTCTTTGGAAAAAAGTCCCTTAGGGGTGGGGAGTTGTTCTTCATGTCCATGAAGATGTACATGGTATTCTCTCTCTCTGCCTCTCTCTCTCTTTGTGCCAAGAATCGAACCCAGGCCTCATGCATGCTAGGCAGGCACCAGATGGGGGATATTTCATAAACTGCTAGCAACTCTTCAGTTTAGGAGGGTTTTTTATTTTGTCCCCTGTTTATTTATGCACTCATTTCTATTGGGGTGGGCTTATGGTTGTTTATTTTACCCTGCCTTGGATTATTACCTAGTCCTGCTTTTTTTATTTGTTGCTCAGATTGTTCCACTTTTCTGTTGGCTCTGTGTCCTCTTGACATGTACCTGTCCATGAAGTGTTTTCTGGTTTGGGGTAGTTCAAACATTTTCTTGTATTTCCTCTATGTTTATCTGATACATTTCCTATCTAGTCCTGGAGTTAGCCATTTCTCTAAGGAATGGAGGATGGTTTAAAAAGGAAAAGCTACATCCAAGATGTCTTTCTCTCTTTGGTCATTGTACTATATCCACCAGGCTGGGTCTATCATCTCGTCTTCTCTCCCTTTGTTCTTTTCCTGTTTTACTCTGTCTTTAAGATTGCCCAGCTTTGAATTGAGCAGCTCTCAAGTTTTTACAAGGTCAGACTAATACAGAAGGGTTATTACTTGATTGAGGAAATTAAGTGTTGCTTTATGTGGTCTAATTCTTGTAATGATACTATACAGGAACCTGGCTACAAAGATTGGATTTGGTTTGATATATCGTTGGCCTGTGATTTGTGTCTTTTATTATAGTAATAGATATTTTACAGATTTTTGAACCCAGGGATACAGTTAGAAAAGTTACTTGTTCAAAAAAAATTTTTTTTTGAGACAGGTTCTTGCTTTGTAGTTCAGGCTGACCCTGAGCTCACTATGTAGCCCAGGCAAGCCTCAAACTCACAGCAATACTCCTGCCTCTGCCTCTTGAGTGCTGGGATTATAGGCATGAGCCACCATGCCTGGCATTGTGGTTTGTGGTTACCAGGGATCAAACTCAAGACCTTGAGCTTGCTAGGCAGGTGCCGGAACCACTGAGCTAAATGCCAAGCCCCTGTTTTAAAATTTTTTTTGAGACAGGGTCTTGCTTTGTAGTTCAGGCTGGCCCTGAGCTCACTATATAGCCTAGGCAAGCCTTGAACTCAGCAATCCTACTGCCTCTGCCTCCCAAGTGCTGGGATTATAGGCATGAGCCACCATGCCCAGGACAGTGGTATGTGGTACTGATTGCTGGTGGGTGTGAGTCACCACGCCTGGTACTGTAAGTAGTTTTTGGGGATCAAACCAGGGATTTTGTGCTTGCTAGGCAGGCACTGGAACCACTGAGCTAAATGTCTGGCCCAGAAAATTAATTTTTTTGTGTGTTTTGAGACAGGGTCTACCTATTTAGTGCAGGCTGGCCTTGAATTCACTATATAGCCTTGGTGGTTTCAAAGTCAAGGTGGTTTCAAACCCTTCTTCAGCCTCCAGAGTGCTGGACTGACAGATATGCACCATCAAGGCTGACTGAGAGTTAAAATTTAAGTATGGTTTTACCAAGGTAGAATAAATAGATAAAGTAAAATGGTGTTGGGAACTAGAGGTTTGTGTTTTTATTCCCAGTTCTTGATTCAGTTTAGATCATAGAGATGCCAAGGATTGGGAGGTTGTTATAAGAAGGTGGTTAATTAAATGATGGGCAACTGAGACAATATAAAATGTACATGTTCTAGTTTAGTGTGGTGGCTCACACCTATAATCCTAGCACTTGGGAGACAGAGGCAGGAGGATTGCTGAGTTCCAGGTTTACCTGGGCTACATAGTGAGCTCAGGGCCAGCTGAACTACAAAGCGAGACCCTGTCTCAAAAAAAACCAAAAAAACCCCCCCAAAAAACAGTACATGTTCTTTATAGGAAACTTGATTTGAGAAGCACTTACTTGTTGAACATGAGTAAACTATAAATTGAAAGCAATACAGTCTTCTTTGCTTCTTTTCTCAAAACAGATGTAAAGTTATGTTTTTTTTTCTTTTTCTATTTCCCATGCCACATTAATTGTTTTGAGACAGCTGCCTTTAATTTGAGATTCTCCTGCCTCAGCCTCCCAAGGACCTGGGATTGTAAGTGAGCAACAACAAGCCTGGCTAGATTAATTTTTTAAATGAATTATAATCACAAATCAGAATTTTTAAATTCCTGAATTATAACCACAAATCAGAATTTTTTTATTCCTTTTTCATCCTTGGGGCTCATGGGGAACACTCCCTTGTGAGGTCTTGAGGCCGTGTTAGACGATGGCTCTCAAGACTCGCTTCCTGACCTCCTGCCCCTGCAGAGGCTGGAGCCTGCTTTCAGTTGAGCCTGCCTTCAGCTGAGGTCCTCAGGTCGCTGCCAGGGCTGTTGCTGCTGCTTGTGGAACCTTCTGTGCACTGTGAAGTGGGATGTTCGTAGCATTTGTAATTTTATGGTGGTTTGGGGGCTGAGGTGAGGTGCTGCCGCCACATCTCCTGTTTGAACACCTCTCGTGTCCCCGCTTCCTGCCTTTAACCTGACAGGTCAGTCCTGTGTGCCTCCGTGTCTCGTTCTGATTGTGACCCAGGCTCACAGCTCAGGTCGGGCCCTGTGTTTGGGGGAGGCACCCCGATCCTCTTCACCCCTGTCCCATCCCTTCTTCCTGAGGGTGGCCCTTCCTTAGCTTCCCTTTTTTCCCCCAAAGCCAGGTCTCTGAGTCTGGGCTGGTAATGACAGTATTATCGGAAATGTTCCCTAGAATCTGGTCCTGACTATGGGTCTCCAGGGGTGGCCTGTGGTTGTGGGATGAAAGGATAGGAGCATTTCCAGGGATAGGCCTCATTATGACCAGGTTCCCACTAAATATCAGCAGCCCCTCTCCATGTCTGCAAGTATGCTGGTTCCCACATTTTTTTAGGTGGAAGAGTTTGGATCATAGAAACCTGGGGGAAAAAGTGATGTTGGTGCTAGAATGGAGTCCTACTGAAAGTGATGCTGTGCTCCCCCGGTTGGTAGCTGGAGCTTTATAGGTCCAATCCTTATCCCAGAGTTTGTCCTCAGACACTAGTTTAGTTTTGGGAGCTGTTAGGTATGCTCTGCATGCTATTGCTTGCTTATTAATAAGCAATGAGAATGTAAGTTGGTAAAATTGTTTTATATTTGCTGCTGTAGAAAGAAGTAAGAAACTTCACATGTTCTTCTAGAAAGTCAATTCTAAAAATGAAAATTGAGATATTACATAGTATCATTGCCTTCAACATTAGCTAATAAATATTTATAATATTGAGGACCAGATGCACTAAAATAACTAATGCATATCTGGCAGCAATGAAAATTAATGTAGCTTTTGGGAAACCATTTTGGCATTTGTGTTTCTGGGTTGGGAAAGGTCACCTGTGGTTATATCAAAATTTGGAGGACTTTTAGTTTAGTTTTTTTTTTAGATTTATAATATGCATTAGTATAAAAGAGATTGTGAAATAAATCTGTTGAAGAAAAATCCAACACTTGCTATATATATAGGTATCTCAGTCTTGTCTTTGTAGGAAGCCTTATAACATCCTACAAAACAAGTATCATGTTTCAAAGTTTGTGAAAGGCCACCTGAAGATTTCTGATGTTTTTGTGGAGAAGGTAAATGTCACCGGCATACAGCCGGGGCTTGGAGGAGGAACAGGTTATAGGGAACACAATGAAGTTTAAGTTTGATGAGCTGTTGGGAGAGCCAGGTGAAGTGTCTGTTGTCCTGGCAGTTGGCAGGAGAACAAGGGCCCTGTGCAGATGCCTGTGAGCTTGGAGCATTTGTGATTGCTGTGATGTGGGAATCACTGAGGTTTGAGGTTGACTTTCAGTAAAGGTAGATGTTAGGTCTCAGCTGATTCTTGGAGGGAGAGAAGAGAGAAGAGAAAGTTCCTAGTAAGTAAGGGAAAGTTCCATGGGTTCTTGGCAGGAAAGGATGAGTGGAAAATGAATTCTGCTGTAGTCCCAGTCAGTGAGAGCTGGGACAAGCAAAAAGAGAATAGGAATGGACTGCTTGGGGAGCTCTCTGTTTTGTTTTGTTTTAGGCAAAGCTGGGAATGAATCTGTGGCCTCACACATACTTGGCAATGGCTCTATCACTGAGCCACACTCCAGACTTTTTGGAGGGTTTCTAACTGTGACACACTTGCTTTATTTCACTTAATACCTCTAAACTACAGGTTGAAATTTCTGGACCAGAAGTTTCAGATTCCACAGCTTTTCAATTTCTGGAATATTTACATGGATTTCACTGGTTGAACATTCTCAATCTGAAAATCCAAAATGCTCTGAAATTTGAATTTTTTGTACTAGTTTTTGAGTCTAGGTCCTTTGCAGTGAGCTTACCCCCCCCCCCCCCACTTTTGAGCTAGGGCTTGCTAAGTCACTAAGTTACCCAGCCTGGGCTCAAATTTTTGATTCTCCTGCCTCAGCCTCCCAGAGTGCTGGGATCACAGATGTGCACCACCTCACCTGGCTGAAAGATAAAACCTTTGGGTACCTATGTGATTGTGAAAGTTCTGAATTAGGCATCGCTGCACATTTTGCATTTCAAGATTAGGTACCCTTAACCTTTACGCCTTGATTTGTAGCTCTGAGGAACTGGTCGGTAGAGAGGATAAGGTGGCCTCAGGCCACTGAGCATGTGAGCGCTTCATTTAAAACCTGCCTTCTCCTATGTAGGATTTTCCTTTTTGGCTCTTTATTTGAAAATAATTTTACTTAGAAGAAAGCTGCAAAACCTGTAGAGAATTTCCACGTGCCATTACCAACTTTCCTTAAGGTTAATGTCTTGCAGTAATGTCTAGCACTCATTATAATGAATTCATCAAGAGTTTAAAAACATTCCACTGGCTCGCGCTGGAGGATGGGGCCCAGCAAGGCCAGGATTGGAGGGAGTAGACAAGATTTGAAGGAAGGAAGTGCCTGGAGAATTCTTGCCTGATTACTATCTTTAAATGCCAAAAAGAGGAGAGGGAAAGGTTACAAACAAGCCCTGTCCTCTGGCAGCATGGCAATTAATAAGGAAGACCAAAAGGGCTCTGCAGTGTCCTTGAGGCCCTGCTGGAGGGTAAATGCAGGGAATTGTGAGTCTGACCTCGCCTCCTCTGCTTTTCTCTGGGGCTTACTTGGCACCTGGAAAAAGGCAAAAGAGCTAGTTCTCACTGAGCTTTTCCTTGGACCTGGGAGCTCTTGGAGCGAAAGATGTGAAGGCCACGTGTGATGGTGAGCAGGAGTCGGTGGAGGGCTGAGGTTCGTAGGGAACTTCCTGTCTGCAGGCATAGCCAGTTTGCAGGGAGGGACCAGGAGTGGGTCTATTTCTGTTTCCCAAGTTTGTGCCTCCATGAATGGTGTTAGTACGTTTCCATTTCTATCGTCAGAAGCAATTTGAATGTTCACATCTGTTAATTTACGAGGGAGAATATTGTAAACTAGAGAAGAAAGCACTACCATAGCCAAATATCAGTTTGTATCTTCATAATTGATAACAGCAGGATAATGAAACCGGTAACTATCTATTCTGGGCAATGACAACTGTAATTGCTGATTTCTTCTTACAGGGCTTACGGAGTTAGGACACATGTATTCTGCTCCATCGCTTGCCCACACTCTGTAGTTGTACACTGTGTCACCCAGTGTAGGCTGCTTTTAGAAGGTGAAGTTCTGCCTGTGTGGGGCTGTGCCATCCCGTGCTGCAAGGTGAGAGGGCCTAGGGGTGCCGCGTCCCTGCGTGTCTGCATTCTTTCACCTGGCTGCTGAATAACCTTTACTTTATTAAGGTGCTCTGCCCTGCTCCCGAGATTTTCCAGCCTGTCTATGTGGAGGATAAATACAAAATGAATAATGGCATGCTGATTTTAAGAGATTCCATATCCTCTTACTAAAAACTGTACACTTAGATCTTCATGTGTGTATGCATGTGTGCATTCCTGTGTGTCTGTATGTGTGTGTTGTGAACCTGGGAATCTCCTAGTTTTGGAGCCTGTTTCTCCTCTCCACTCTTCCAATGGAGAACAGTAAACCAAGGGTCCTACCAGCAGCTCCGGGGATGTGGCTGCCATGTCTGTTTTCAGGTGGCCACTGCTGGTTTGGAAGAGTGAAGGCAGTGGTGGGCCCTATACTGGAACTGCCTTGCTGTTTGGGATGGTATCACAGTGAGAAAATACTTTTTGCCTGGTAAGGAATTCAGATCAAAATGGGATAAAAGCAAAAGGTCAGCTGGAAAAAGGGAGATGAGCTTTCTTTTTCTTTCCTTGGTTGAAGAAATGTAGTTGAGAGAGCCCTCAGAATCCTCAAGGTGAAAAAGAGATTGGTGGTGAGGAAGAGCTAAGGTTTGCGTACTGGTGCGGTGGGAGGGAGAGGAATGTGGTAGGCGGTTGCACGTTCCTTCTGGAGGTGCCTAGATCGGGGAAGCTAAATTCAGATACTGCGTAATATAAACATATGTTATAAGAACACTTATGTTTGAAGGAAAGAAAGATAAACGTGTACTAGCACTATTATTAATTTGTTGAATTATTTCTTTAAAAATTTAATGGAGGACTGAGAATTTACCTCAGGCTCCAGTGCCTGCCTCGCAAGCACAAGGTCACAAGTTTTGATCCCTGGTACAAAAAAAAAAAAAAAAAAAAGTGGGATTAATAAAATTGAAATGACCAGATATGCTAAAAAAATCATGACAGGAAGTCCCTCAACAGATCAGACTTTGCCTGACAGAACAAGGTCATGAGTTAGATTCCCAGTAACAACAACAACAAAATAAGAATATCAGACTTTGTATGACTACAGGGGTTTTATGGGAAGAGGTGGAATATGGTGAGGATGGTCAGTAAGACTGTTAGATTTAGAGTTCACTGATTTTTATTAAGCAGATGTTAGTTTCTTCATGTAAATGGGACTCTGAGGTATTTAGATTAACCTTTGAATGTTCATTAAAGCAGAACTGGCTAGCATTAGGTATGTCTTTTCCTTGGGGGACTACTGAAATTAGAACCCAATGGATGGGTTGTCTGGAGCCTTTTAATACTGTAGAAATTGGGAATCCAACTTCATTTATTACAAAGAAAAAGTTTTTTTATTGCAGAGTATAAGAAGTATGATTAAGGTATGAATAGATCTTTTTGTAAGTACTTGATAACTTTTGGCTTCTGCTAAAAAAGATGCAGTATTTTTCTGTAATTTTAAGAGGCCTTGGAGGGAAAGGAAATGCTTTCTGTGTGTCATAGAAGGGAATAAAGTGACCATATGACAATTTCATCTTTTCAATTTCTTTCTTTCTTTTTTTTTAGTTTTTGAGACAGGGTCTTGCTTTGTAGTTCAGACTGGTCCTGAACTCATTATGTAGCCTAGGGAAGCCTCGAACTCACAGCAATCCTCCTGCCTCTGCCTCCCAAGTGCTGGGATGACAGGCATGAGCCACCATGCCCAGCATTGTGGTATGTGGTTACCAGGGATCGAACCAGGGACCTTGTGCTTGCAAGGCAGACTCTGGAACCACTGTGCTAAATCCCCAGCCTCAATTTCCTTTTTTTGTAAGTAGGTCTTGCATTTTTTTCCTAGAGATATTTTCAGTGTTTCTGGGTGAAGGTGCATTATACATTAAGCATAGATGGAATTAGTTAATTGATATTTATATAATATGTAGCTTAAAATAAAAGACCGTTGGTACCTTTAAAAAAGATATAACTTATAGGATATAAATGAAATGAATGACATTGTTATAATAAGCAAAGCTAGTTCTGTTTGAAAATCAAGCTGTTGAGGAAAAGGAAAGCTAAAGAGAGACTTTTCCTGTTTTTTTTTTTTTTTTAAAGAACAGACTGAGATTTATTTATTTATTTATTTATTTATTTATTTATTTATTTATTTATTTTTGCTTTTTGAGACAGGGTCTCGCTTTGTAGTTCAGGCTGGCCCTGAGCTCACTATGGTGCCAGGCAAGCTGCCGCGAACTCAGCAATCCTCCTGCCTCTGCCTCCCAAGTGTTGGGATTATATGCGTGAGCCACCATGCCCTGGCATTGTGATATGTCATAGAGATTGCTGGTGGGTGTGAGTCACCATTCCCCCTATTGTTGTATGTGGTTATCAGGGATTGAACCTTGTGCTTTGCTAGGCAGGCACCAGAACCACTGAGCTAAATCTCTGGCCCTGTTTTGTTTCTTTTGAGTCAGGGTTTTGGTAGGTACTCCAGACTGGCTTTGAGAGTTCATAGTTTTTAAACCATTGGTAGTTCACTTTCATAGCTTCAGAGTGTCTCTGTTTCTTGCTGCCACCTCTCCTAGAGGGTGAGTGACTCTTAGGTGGAGAGAGAAGTTTGGAGCAGGGTTCAGTTTGGTCTTTGCTAAGAAAGAGTTGCTCTGGTGTTGAGTGTCTTCTTCACCCCTGGGAGTGGCTTGCAGGCTGGAAGGGTCCTCGTTGGCCTTTCTAACCTTAACTCTGCTAGAGCTGGGCACACAGGCAAGGATATAAGTAGTGCAGAGGCATCAGTCTAGGCCTGACTAAATGATCTTATGCTGCTGTGGTGATCATGTGCCTGAACAGAACAGGAGAAGGTAATGAGAGTTGTGCTTTCATCTTGCAAATACTTAACGCTGATGTGAACTGCCAATCACTTAAATTTCATTTCACATGGTGACCTTTGCCATTTCTTCTGGTCACATGTCTTGAGCCTACCTCTTGGTATTTGAATTATCTACCATCCAACTGCTTTCTAGAAAGAACAGTGTGAAACTATCTTATGTCTTTTGACATGAATTCTACATAGCTCCAAAGAAAGGCTAGAGGGATGTATGTAGGGTCTTGTTTAACTACTGAGTGTATCTGGAGCTTTGCATAAGTGGTACCCAAGGATCCATCCTTTAGGCCCTTTCAGCCAATGGTGGTGGGGACAAGGAGTGGTTCCTGAACTGTCTTGAGTTTTTTATTTTTTATTTTTTTTTTGAGAGAGGGTCTGCTTTGTAGTTCAGGCTGGCCCTGAGCTCACTATGTAGCCCAGGCAAGCCTTGAACTCAGCAGTCTTCCTGCCTGTGCCTCCCAAGTGCTGGGATTACAGGCATGAGTCACCATACCCAGCATTTGTGTCTTGAATTTTTTAAAAAACAGTGATCTACAACTTATGATCATATGGTTGGTAAAGAGAGACCATGGGGATGACTTTTTTTTGAGACAGGGTCTTTCTTTGTAGTTCAGGCTGGCCCTCAGCTCACTATGTAGCCCAGGCAAGCCTCGAACTCAGCAATCTGAATGCTGGGATTACATGTGTGAGCCACCATGCCTGGCCCTGTGGTCTGTGGTATTAATTGCTGGTGGGCATGAGTCACCACACCCAGCATTGTATATGGTTACCTGGGATAGAACTCAGGACCCTGAGCCGGAATCACTGAGCTAAATCTCTGGTCGGGGATGCCTTCTTAATATGGCTTTATTGTGGATATTCAATTTATAACACAATCATGGTATTTAAAAATAAAAATGACATTCAGGGATTATTCTTAAGTAGGTAAATTGTTCCATGAATATAGTATCTGACAGCTGAAGTTTTCAT
Organism: Thryonomys swinderianus; assembly: GCA_004025085.1. Lineage (NCBI taxonomy): Eukaryota > Metazoa > Chordata > Mammalia > Rodentia > Thryonomyidae > Thryonomys > Thryonomys swinderianus. The sequence goes on from PVIC010010623.1 coordinate 36,131, forward strand.
CCTCTACGTTTTTCAGTTTAAATGTTCCATTTCATTTTAAAAAGAAACTCATGGCCAGGCATGGTGGCTCACGCCTGTAATCCCAGCACTCAGGAGGCAGAGACAGGAGGATTGCTGAGTTCAAGGCTTGCCTGGGCTACATAGTGAGCTCAGAGCCAGCCTGAACTACAAAGCGAGACCCTGTCTCAAAAAAAAATTAAAAACAGGGGCTTGGCACTAGGAGAAAAATACATGAGACTTCTTCAGCTCTGTATAATGGACATGTGTGAAAATGGAAGATGATTTATAGTTCAAGTGTTTATTCCATCTGAGCAGATTTCCCCAACCAGTATTCAAAGGACTTGGACATACCTGCAGATTTAAAATGCTCTGGGCCTTACTTAGCAGGTGTGCGTTTATAGTATAAAGATGAATGACACACTGCTTGTACTCACTCAGTTTGTAGACTTATTAGGTGAGGTGAGACAAGTATACATGTATTGAATGACACCTGAAAGGTTATGGAGTCTGGAGATGAAGTACTCTTGGGGCTCAGATAGGACAGTGATCTTCCCTGTGATAGAAGTTTTATTTGAATTCACTATCACTTGTCCTTTGCAGTTGGGGTGGAGGGTCCCTTTAAAAGACCCCAAACCTCTGCCCACTCTCCTTCCCCCTCTTCCCTTATCCCTTTTTCTTTGTTTTTGAGACAGAGTTTTGCTATATAGTCCAGTTTGACCTTGAACTCACTGTGTAACCCAGACTGGTGATCCTTTTGCCTCAGCCTCCCAAGTGCTGGGATTATAGGTGTGTGCCACCATGCCCAGCCTATTTACATGGCTTTTTTTTTTTTTTAAGAACGGGTCTCACTTTGTAGTTCAGGCTGGCCCTGAGCTCATTAATAAGCCTTGAA
>PVIC010010624.1:0-43012 GCA_004025085.1 Thryonomys swinderianus
TATACAGAAGATCCTAAAAAGTCCACCAAACAACTGCTAGACTTAATCACCAAATTTAGAAGCATAGCTGTATACAAGGTCAGTGCTCAAAAATCAATAGCATTTTTATACACAGGTAACAGACTTACTGAGAGAGAAATTGGGGAGTCATTTCCTTTCATAATAGCATCAAAAAATGAAATATCTAGGAATCAATCTAACAAAGGAGGGGAAAGACCTCTACTCTGAAAACTTACAACACTCTGAAAAAAGAAATTGAAGAAGATATCAGAAAATGGAAAGCCATCCCTTGTTCATGGATAGGAAGAACTGACATCATCAAAATGGCTTTATTCCCACAAAATAATATAAATGTTTATTAATGGTGGTAGAATATCCTGAAGACATCCTGGATGGAATGGTATTGGTATAGAGGGACAGAGCATCCTTAATCTGAAAATCTAAAGTCCAAAATTTTCCAAAATCTGAAACTTTGTGAGTGGTAAATAGGAAACCATAAGTGGAAATGTCATGCCTTCATGCACAGTATTATTAAAAATGTTTAATAAAATCTTCTGGGTAGGTGTATAAGGTACATATGAAACATAAATGAATTTTGTGTTCAATTTGAGTCCCTTCTTCAGTTATGTCATTATGTATATCTGAATATTCCAAAATCTGAGAAAAACATCTGAAGCCCAAAACACTTATTTCCAAATATTCCTAACAGATGCTCAACCTGTGCAAAATCTTGGGGCCAACCAAAAAAGTGCTGAGAATTAGGCAGCAAGTATTCTATGTAGAATATTCTTTTAAAGAACCATGTTCTTAATATAACATAATTCTTTCATATGTGTAAAATAATTTCTGTGGCTTTAAAATAGCTTTGAGATATTTCCAATAAAATAGATTTTCAGAAGTCATTTCAAAGGTTGTAAATAATCAAAGTTATAAATAGGTTTGCAAATGATCACTGACATAATGTTACCCAGTAGCTGCAGGAATAACTCAGTGCAAGGAGAAGGAACAGCTTTGGGGTGAACTGGTTGAAATGATATCCAGATGTCTCACTTACTAGCTATACTCCCTCAGGCAAGTTTCTTAGGGTTTATGAGATTCAATTTCCTTAGCTCTAAGAAGAAGATAATAGCAACATTGAACTCATAAGATTGTTGTGTAAAGTGCTTTGGGAATTTCTCTATATACATTAGTGGCTCCTGCTACAATGTTTGTATTATTCTTAAACAATTATCCAAGAATCAATTGGTTCAGAATCACCAGGAGAGATTTTTGGAAAATACTAGTGCTTGGCACTCCAACCACAGAATCTGAAGTTCAAGAAATCAAAGAAAAAAAAGACAGAGGTAAAAATTTGCAAAACACACAACTGCTTTGGAATCTAGTGCACATTATAAGCAAAGAAACTTGACTCAAAGCAGTAAAGTTACTCACCCACCGTGACACAGAAAATAAGGATAGAGTCAGAAGATCCCAGTTTGCCCACTGTTAGTTTCAGGCTCCCACCTTCTCGCCCATACCAGTCTCGCTAAGCATTTGAAGGTATTTTTAGTTAAACATAGTTATTACGTCTGGAATATAGGCACTGTGTTAAAGGAGCTACAGTTAAAAAGAAATCAATTTACACCCATCAAGAAAATTATGAAGCTAGAAGGAATTTAATCCCAGGTGGTAGAAAGTTAGGTATATCTAAGATGTGGCATAATTGTATCAGAATAGGCTCCCGAAGTGCATAATAAGCCTAGGCTGACTGGATAAATGTTAGTCATAAAGCTAAGTGAGTAAGGGAAGAACATGCTTGATAAATCCCCAATATGAAGGAGCTTTTTAGCCAGAAATATGTAACTAGACACAGCAGACTAGCCATGCTGGTTATAATATTGATTTCAAGTGACATTTATAAAAGAGAACATGTAGTTGATCCAGAGTTTTTTATATTATATATAAAACATGTACATATGTATCTCTGTATGCTTGTCTTGCTATTACTGGAAATGTTCAAGAAGAATATTAAGAGGGGGTTTGATTCCTTCTTTCCTTCGAGGCAGGACTAGTTCTCTGCTTTGCAAGCCTCTTGTACTTCAAAGGTTTTGTCAATGCTATTGTGTATGAAACAGAACGTATATGTTGCATGCTTTTATTCATTATATAAAAGCTAATTGAATTTTCCTAGAAAGTGTTTCTGGCTTTGGAGTCGCTAGTGTGTGGCGTGCAATAGAAACATTAAATTCTGTTTGCATAAAAGGGTGAATGAACAAATAATCAGGAGGAATGGCAGGGGCACTAAGAACGAGGTCAGGGAAGGCCACTCTGAGGACGTACGGTGAAGGTGCCTACAAACTATGTTCTCCGGGCCTTCCAGCTCCCTCTCTGTGCTGAAAGATCACTTTCTCTGGGGAGAACCTCTGATAACCGTGATCAAGGGGGCTACCTTGAATAACAGCCCCACTGAGACTGAGAAGCTACTTCAGAATACACTAAGTAGCCTGTGTCCCAAAAGAAAGGAGAATGGATGTTGGGCAGGCAAAACTTTCAGAGGCTCAATGTGTCAGTGAGGATAAAACTATGCCTTTAAGCTCTAAAATAAAATAAAATGATGAGAGAGAGAGAGGGAGAGGGAGAGGGAGAGGGAGAAGGAGAGGGGGAGACTGATGTTACTGCAGTCAACTCGGAAATGTATTTGGGAACCTAAGCCATCCACACAGGAGTTGAGTGCCATCTGAAGGGGGGCATGGGAAGGCTAGCAGTAGCGGTCCTTGCATAGCTGTGGTCTATCTGTTCCGTTCATGGTAGGTGCTCTGTTCTAGGAAGAGCGTCACGGGTTGGAGAACACTGCAGGAGCTTTGCCTGGGATGAAAGTGTCATGGACATTTCTCTCTTGAAAAGGTTAGAACAGGGGAGACTCTAAAGCTTGGGAGGGGGAGGTAAGCCTGGTCTTTACAAAGTGCTAATCAAAGCCTAGAAAGGAGAGTTTAGAAGGAAGCATCATAACCCAACATTTAGGAGCCTTGGATTTCATAATCAGAGCAACCCATGATGAACAGCTCCTAAACTGGCTGGCCATCCAACCAAGGGCAAATGCATACCCTTTCTAAATTTTAAATTTCTTATCTCTGAATTTTTTACCTCTGAAATAAAGATACGTGTTTTATGAAGATCCCATAAGCTGTTCTTCATAAAACTTAAAGCTCTGTCATAAAATTAATATCCAGTATAGAATAACTGTTTTTAATCAATGGCCTCTTGAAGTAGTATGTTTCTGACTATGGGAATATTAGGTGGACTTTGAATGGTGTCCCAGCTCTGGAGACTCAGTAAAAGGGAAGCCTGTCTCTGACCACGGCTGAGCTTGACAACCCCTAAGGTCCTGCTCTATGATTCAGATGGAGCAATACGACTGTGATCCCAAAGATCCTAGTAACAGACTATCTTTGTAGTGAAGAATTTATTATTTTGAAAATTCTCTGGGTTATGGTCCAGGAGAAGGAAATAAATGCCCTCTCTAATCCTAATGTTTATTGATCATTCTGGTTTTAAAAGGAACCAAGCAAAGGATGTCAAGATCTCAACAAGTTTCTCCTGGCTAATTACCACGTAATGAGAAAAGTTACCTGTAAGACAGGCAACTAGTAATTTTGAATTTTTCAGTCATGATTTTCAGAGACATTAACGGGGTGTATTTGATATGTGTTAATTATCATTATTCCTTATTACAGATGACTCAGAAGCCCTACCTGAATCTGACGGACTGTTAAAATGTGCTTTGCTCCCTTTTAGGCAGATGAAAGCTTATTTGCAGCTCATCCCAAGTTCCACATGAGACGGCAGATCTGGTTTTGTCAGGCGCCTCTCCGTGTGTGTGTGGGAACCGTCACTCCCTCTGCACCCAGAGGACCAGGACATCAGAAATAAAGCTGGAGTTTCTTCAGTTTTTTCCCCCTGTCTATTATATCTTTATGTAACATTGGAAACATTCAGAAAGTTGCAAGAATAATAAATTCCCATGCATCCGTCACACAGACTTGGTATTTTATCATGATTGCTTTATATCCTCTCCAATTTATTTCTTTAAATAGATAAAACATTGTCGCTAGAGTTATGGCCCACTCTGAGGAAGTCTGACCTGTAATCAAAAATTAGAAGGAAAACAGAGTAAAAAGTATAGCTGCTTCAATATCAACTGTTCAATTTCCATTGGAGGAAAAAAAGTGTATACACATTTTAGAGCACTTTCTGTGTTGTTATGCCAAATACTTTCACGTATATTCAGTAGTTTGCTTGTAAACTGGCTCTCAGAGGAAAAGGCTTAGTCTTTAATGGTTGCCGATTTCTTTGGTGTATAACCCCACTCACTATGGTTTATTTCAAGCCATCAATCACCTAACAACTGGTTTGCAAACTTTCTGAATGGTTAACAATCTACTTTTCTGAGTACAGAACTAGCTGCAGCACAATTCCAAGTATTAATTCAGCCATCAGATGTTTTTGAGTAGCAGTTATGTGCTGTAAGCATTGCTAGGATGTCAGACTTTCTTACAAAGCAAGGCTTTAGGTAGACTCTAGTCCTGGAGATTTAGGTAGCATTATGTGCTGTGCAGTGACATTTTGGACTGTATATGCAACACTGGTCCCATAAGATTATAATTTAGCTCAGTAATTCCTATCGCTTAGTAACCTAGTAGCCATTATGATATCAGAGCACAACATATTACTGTACTTTTCTTATGCTGATGCTGGTGTAAACAAATCTGTGGCACAAACAATCCTGTGAAAGTAGAACATACATAATTATGTGCAATGCATAAGATTTGATAATGTACTATTGCTCTGGTTTGGCCCTAGAGAATGCCCAAAGGCCCATGTATTAATGGTTTGTTCCTCAGTATGGTGCTATTGAGAAGCAGAAGAGATTTTTAAGAGGTGAGGTCTGTGGGGGATATTTGTATCATGGCAGAAATAAGCCCTTGAAGGGGATTGCAAGACCTGGTCTCTTCCTCTGCCTCTTTTGTCTTCTGGTCACAGAGTGAATAACTTCGCTGTACCACACACTCTTCACCATGAAGGGCTGTTCACTATGCTGGGCCACACGGCCCAAAGCAATGGGGCCACCTTGCCATGGACTACAACGTCCAGAACTGTGAGCCAAAACTAACTTTTCTATAAGTCGGTTCTCTCAAGGATTTCTTGGTAATGGAAAGCAGACTAATGCAGCTAGGTTTACTTATTTGTATATTCACTTGATGTACATTTTATTTGTTTTTGATATATTTAAAATAGTTCTTGTATAACACTGGGCATGCCACTGCAGCAGTAGCCTCAGATATCTTGGGTTAACCACATCTTTTGTTGATCATATCTAAGGCATTATCCAGTGGGCAGCCACATGACTGAGCTCTCCCATCCAGGTTTGTATAAGTCCTCTGTGATGGTCTTGCCCTTATGACATCTTGTACCTGTGCATGTCTCAGAACACATCCCTGTTGTTAAGTGATGCAGGATAATACTTCCGTCTTCAATTAGGGATATGAAAGCTAAGAGCCTGTGAAGTCAAGAGGACTTCAGAGAGGCTGCTGCAGAGGAGGTTGTTCCTAACGTGCCCCTCACCATATCCATGCTCACGTCCATGTGCCTGTGTCTCAGACTGTGTCTCTGCAGGTCTCTCTGTTTTCCTGAGCTGCTGAACCTCTGATAGCTTCCTGTGCTAGAGAGTCTGGGGAATTAGCATCTCATGGAAACTGATAGGAGTGAGTCGGTGGATAAACCCTCCACCCTCAGCTTTCACAGGAGATAATGCTGATGAGTATACTCTACCTTGGATTCCCTAGCAGGATTAAGCTTCCAGGATTAAGTTCCTTTCAATGGTAACAGAATTCAACAAGTTCGTTTTTCAGCTGTCTTCCCTTCCTACCTCTCCAACTCCCTCAGGGCATTTCCTCCAATCACTTCCCAGATGCACTGTTTATTCTGGAATTCTGGTCTCATGTTCTGTTGCTGGGACACCTAAACCAAGACAAGCTCTGACTTGGTCAGATTCCAGAGCTTTGTATGTTTTTCGCACCGGCTACCCTGCTTCCATTGCTCATTTTCTTCCCTTACTCTCTTGGCTCCGCAGCTAAAATGCTACTTTCTTGAGAGTGAGGTGGGAGGGTTTGTGAGAGCTGTGCTCTTCCCACTGGGGTCTCGCAGCTGTCTCTTTTGGGAATGATCCGAATGGGTATCATTAAAGTCCACAGCACACTCCAGACAAATGCCACATTTATTTCTGGTCCAAGAAGTAGATTGAATCTGACCTGCCAGGGGTTGGTTAGACTGAACTGACCTGGAAAACCAAGACAAGTGAATGCAGTCATAGCTGACTCCTCACTTTAAATCTGTAGCCCAGACTTATATTGACAAGCCAGGCTCCTGTCTCCCCTCCCATTCGCTCAGACCCTGCTGCTTCCTTCCCAGTTCCACTCAGCAGCCTGAAGCCAAAGCCACCTCTGGAGGAGAGGCTCTCCAAGCCCTGTAATGCTCTCCTGAGCGTCACTGTTCCAAAACTCCTTTGCTGTCAGGTGGTCTTGACGCCACGCCTGCGTCTCCCCCACGGCATGTGTTACTGCTGAATTTCACATTAGCTCTGCGCTAACTTTACGTCTGCAATCTGCAGTACCGTGGAGCCCGCTAGGAAGAATCTCTGTCTCTTTAGCATTTAACATGGTCTGGTACGTAGCAGATGCTCTCAGTACCTTTCAAATGAAATATGGAAGAGTGAAAGGAAGGAGTAATTCTGCTTGTTCTTATGTTCAGTGTCAACTCCAGATGCTCGCTCCATCTGCATTCTTGGCCTGCATGTCTCCCTGTGACCTACTGCACTCGGATGGCTTCAAATATCAGAGAGCACGGCTTTGTAGGGTCTATGAACTCGGCAACTCTAGGGTCAAGAGGTCTGAGTTCACATCCTAGATATGGACTATGCTTTTGTGCATGTGTCACTTTGCACACATTACTGCAGCTCTCCGTTCTTCTTTTTTTTTTTTTTCCCCATTTGCAAAATGAATGAGAAATTAGGGCTGATTAGCTCAGTGGCACCGAGCCTGCCTTGCAGGTGCGAGATTCCGAGTTCGATCCTCAGTACTGGAAGGAAGAAAAAAAAAAAATTACCTAGCTTAAAAAGTAGTGTTGAGAAATACTGTTAGGTGTAAATTGTTTCTAGCCCTGAATTCTTGCCTGACCTCAGACACCCGTGCTTCTCTGCATACTTGCCCTTCCATAGCAAGGACCACTCGTCTCGTCCTATTCGCGCTCGCTCGTTATGCTTCAGCCTCGCCCACGCAGCCCCAGCCTCAGCGGGTTTCGCTCACGGTTTCTCCTGCCTGAATGGGAGTGCCTGCAAAGGCTCCCTCTCCAGACTTAGCCTTTGAGCCACTAAAACCTTCCCTGACCCCGCATGTAGCATGGTGCTCCAGGGTACTTCCACTAACCTAAGTTACTATAGCAGACGCTTCTGCCCAGTGTTAGCAGCCTACAGCGGCACAAGTTTCTCGCTCTCCATCATTCAGCTGTGCCACACCGGAAGTGGCAGGGCTCGCCTGAGTTCACTTCCGGCCAAGGTCAGCCGACTCCGCTAAATTCTTTACAAAGACACACTAATGCCCTCATTGTGCTGTCCTGCCTGTGCCAGACTGTTATCAGAAGGTGTCCTGAGGCTGCCCAGCTCCCTCCTTCCGACACCTGCAAAGACTAAACACTGGAAGATCTTGGTGTCTCCGTCTTTGCTGCCCAGAGCAGCTTAGAGCAACCAAAGATTCAGTTCCGCTTAAGTTTCTATCTCTGGGTCTTTATTTCACTCTTTTCTATCTCGAAGGCATCATACTGGCTTACAGGAAGTGGAGATCCACTGCTGGGGTTTTTGATAATGTCTCTTATATGTTATTTCTAGCATTTTTCTTTACATAGCTCCTATCTATTGTTTGAAAGCATCATTTTTTTTAAAATCTACTTACTGCCTACCTACATGTTTTTTAAAACCAGATCTTATACTTGTTAGACCAGGTAATTTTGTCTGACTTCTCATCTGTCTCTGTTTTTCATATCTGGTGCACTGTTGGGTATGTAGTAGGTAGTTAATAAGTATTTTTGAATGAGTGAATGATGAGAGGAATGAAGTCTCTGTTCTTCATACATGCAAAGTAATATGCACGAGCAGCAAATCCACGTCTTGTCTCTGTGACATAAGTTACCAATGTTTTCAGTCCTTCCTGCTAGGGGCAAAATTATGCTCTCTGGGATTGCCGAATTCTGATTTGAGTTTGAAGTCCTATTTGAAGTTGTGGATCTTGATGCTCCTGATGTAGTCATTGCTACACAGTTTTTGTGTCAGGGACCCCTCCTTTCTTCTCTGTTTCTGTAGGGTCAGAGTTTTTCTTTAACCCTCCAAACCATTTCAGCAGGCAGCCCAATGTGAATTGAAATGCTGGTAAATTCAGGTTCAAATCCAGCCTCTTCCACTTCTGAGCTATTTATGGCCTTGCCTGAGACTCAGGTTTATTATCTATAAATACTTTAGGTATATTTTAAGCACAAAGCAATGTTAAGTATCTATGTCTTCCAGCTTCACGATGAGGACTAAACGAGGTTGTACACAGCAGTAAATGCCTGAAGGAGTTGTGGCCTTTGGCAGTATGCTGCACTTTCAGTTTGACTTATCCTTAAGTTCTTGCATTGTTTCTGCTCCATGAATATCCACCTTCTCCAACACCACAGCCCATTCCAGCCAAATATCTCTGCTTAAGGTGTCAATGAATAAATGGTCATGCATTGTTTCTAGTAGTAATGTTGAAGTCTGCAGAAACTGTATAGGGAACCAAAGATAAAAACCATCTGGAGCAAAAAGTTGAGAACTATAGTTCTCTGCATCATCTCATCAAAGAGCCAAGGTCAGAATTCTCTTTCATGGGCTCCTTAGTTGGGGGAGGGACAGATTCTGATCCTTCACTATGTGTAATATCTTACCTAGCTCTGACTCTTAGGATATGTGTGGAGTTTCTTCAGGAATGTTCTGATGGTGCTACAACATTTGCTTCCTGAAAACCCATGAGAGAAAAAATAAACTCATACTTGAATGGCAAGAATACATCTATTTACCAATCAGGCCACAGGAAATGTGAGACATGCCAGTACCTACTACCCGCATTTTCCCCAAACTGAGTGTCTGAGGGACAAACTGAGAGAGATCTGCTTGCCTTGAACTCAGTCATGATTGCTGCCTTGGGATCATGAGATTGAACACTAACTTCCATCCCGTTTTCTTTGTCTTGAGGTAAATTAATATCTAACAATTCCAGATGCTTTCTTTTTGATATACAGTACATTAAAATTCAGCTCTCACACTTTTCAAAGAATGTTTGTCATCACTTACTTTTCTAATAGGAGTTTGAATAAAAGTTAGATAGCTCTTTAAGGAGATGGAAACAAGTACAGGAAAACAATGTAATAAAATACTCATATGTAGATATTAGGATTTATGGGGGATGGTAAGTGGTTATTGCTTAGTGCTTGTCTCTCTATTAAGTTGGAATAAAACCCAGTGGTGTTAAGTAAACTGTTGTTTAGGGCTCAGTGATGACTCATCTTCCATATAGGCTAAACTCTGGAGGAGCTTGAGAGCATTTAGTAAAGCTATTTACCTGTCATTGGCCTTTCTTTAATTCCTTGGTTATGAAATGATGTCTTTCCAAATACTCCATGAAAAGAAATTAGAAACAGACAAAGACACATTGTATTAAGGGGAAATAAATCATGCACATTCTAGAAACACAACTTCATTGAGAATATCACTGTTCCATGTTAATTGCTTTATTATGGGTAAAAGCTTTATGATTGAATACCTAGGACAATCCTAAGTCATCACTGAATGTGAAAGTCGGCTACTGCCTCTAATGACTTTTTAAAAAATGACATACTGAGTGATAGAAAACCTTGTTTGTGGTAAGCATTTCATGCAAATGGATCACTGAACAAGAAAGTATATGAATTTCTTGTTTCAAAAATGGGTTACTACAAAATTTTTTTTCTGCGTGCTTAATTCCAGCTAGGTAAAAAGTCATCTATAAACGTGTTACTGCCAGAGCTTAGTTGATTGTTATTTTGTGGCTGTTCTACACCCTGCTTATGTGCACATGGAGAACTATCACTATACGTTATCTATTTCTGTTTAATGTATAATCTCCTTCCTAAACTAGGACTGCAACTAACTTTGATTTATTACTGCACCATTTCTGTAGGTTAAGAATCTGGGTATGGTTGTTTCAATCCTCTGGGCCCATAAAAACAATTGATCAAGGTATTGCTGTGACTATGTGCCATCCAAAGGCTCAACTGTGGTGAATCTGTTTCTGTGTTCAATCACGAGATTTTTGGGTCAAGTTACAGAGGCCTCCTTTGGTTATTTTTCATGTAGGTCTCTCCATAGTATAGTTTGGAATGAGCCATCTTGCATCACAGAGAAAACAGGATGACTGGCTAGGGGACATAAACAAGATGGAAGACTGTTTTTTATTACTTACTCTTGTGATTGGCATCCCAGCATGTTTGGAATATCCATCTTACTAGAATCAGGTCATTGGTTCCTCCATATACAAGAGGAAATTATTTCCCAAGGACACAATCACTGTGACACAAGGCTCATGAAATGCTACCCAAAATGTTGCCTGCCACAAATGCCTACAACAAAAATCTAACATTATAGAAAATCTATGATGTTTCTCTCTAGATGCAAATCAATGATCCATGTCAGTAAACAATATTTTATGGTATTTACTCATACAGACTTAGACTACCGGCTAGGGTTCAGTTTCCAGCTCTTTAATGCAATGATTGTAAGAACTGGGGCAAGATGTTTAAGCCTGTCTCTAAAATGGAGAAATTTTCTATCTTATAGGGAGGTCAGTATAAGTGTTTCAACACAGTACTTATTATCTAGTAAGTAGTTAGTACTGGTGACAGCTTTTGTGAGTTAATTACAGCACAGGTGAACAGGTACAAGAAAAATTGAGTGATAATGTAATCCAGGGAAAGAAAAAATTGAAGGTAAGAAGGAAAAATGGGAACAAAGTTTACGTATATGGGGGTAAGGGGATGAAGGAAAGGCGGGGAAAAAGTAAGATATATGATGTACAAGTACAAATTCTCAGTGATGAATATAATCCTAAGTTCCACCGGAAATGTACCAATAAACTGAAAAAAAATCCAGGGAAAGCAATCAGGTTATACAAGGAAGGTGATGGATTAATTGAATCCACTGAATATTAGTCTAAACAAAAAGAATTCCAGAATAATAGACAGAAGGATGGTGTGTGCATGTGTGCTAGTATGTTTTATGGGTGTTGTGAGAAAAAGTTGAGTCTTTATTTTGCATAATACTAAGTCAGCAGAAAAACTAAAGTCAGTAAATTACAGATAAGTAAATACTGTGGAAATAAATTGTTGAAGAATTTGCACATGGTTTGCTTTGGGGAAAAATGTTAAAAGTAGCATGAATTGGATATAGAAAAATGTCACTATTTTGTGACATTTTAATTTTTAAACTACTTTCAATTTTACTTTTATAAAATTAAAACATAAGTTAAAACATAATTAAAATTATAAAATGTCAAAATATAAAGGTAAAAATATTAAAAATAATTTCACAGAAAGATTAAACTCTAACCCCATATTTTGAACACAATTATTTTGTTTTGCAAATCACTTCCCTGACTTTGTCCTTATTTGTATTGTTACATGGTTGCAGTTATGTAACTCATTATTTTGATTATATTTTTATTTTCTGCTTTAGTTTACTTTTATGTTGTATGTTCATTATTTGATGGATCATACTACATAGTTAAGCTTTGGATACCTCTCTGTTTGGGATGATAAGTAATATATCTTTTGTTTACATGGATATTTTTGTTTTGCTTTTTTAAAGAATTACCTTAAGCAAAAACAATAGCAAGTCCTTTCAAATGTACATACACACATACTGATGTGTATACCATGCATACCCAAGGATGCATCTTGTTGTTGACTGCACTGTACATTAAGGCAGAGTAATGAGGCAAAATATATTCTGAGTGATTGCTGGTATAGATATACATTTGCTTTGCTCTTCTTGAAGTATTTATTCCAGCAGTAGAGTTATTGCATTAAAAAAGGCAGATTTTTTTTTACTATGTATTACATTTCAAAGAAGATGGTATCCAGATTCCATACACACCATAGTTCAGAAGTTTATCTTGTGGAGTCAGAAGGAGCGTCATCCTGGCCATCTGGTAGAGCAGACAGAAAATGCACAAGAACTAGATCGTCAGTCTGTTTGATGCTGAGTGAGACATTAAGTCATAATTAGAAGTAGTGGTGTTTGCTAATTGAACAGTATTAAAAGTGCTTTGAGATCACACACCCTTGCATTTTTGGTTTGGTCAGAAGGGCAATGATGATTTCATGTGTTTTTTTTTCTCAACTGAGTTGCTTATAGTCATTAACATTTTTATTTTTAAAAAAGTTTTTATTAATTTCTTCAGCTTATACTTGATGAAAATACTTCGTAAAAGGTAGAATTACTTTTTAAAAATTTTCTGTTTTTTGAAAGAATTCTACCTGTGCTCCTTGTTCTGTGTGCATCTCTGTGTGCTCACAAACCTAGGACGCATCTCTCTCATCATGTCTACACTAATGGAGCCTTAGGGCTGTGCAGGGCATTGACTGCATGTACCACATCTGTCTCCTCCCTCTTCATTCTCAAGTCATCCACAGAGTAAATGTATGGAATAGGCACTGAAGCTGTGTTCTCACCCAAAGGCAAGAGACGATCCCTAAAGCTTGGGACAAATAGAGGCAAGGAGAGAATAGAAATGAAAAAATTAACTGTTTTAATTTACTTTGTGTACTGTGTTCATGAAAGAATAACAGTCATGTCTCCCTGCTCCTTCTCAAGGGCGTCCTGGGAGAAAATCAAATTAAATGTACTTTTGCCTGAGGAAAGGAGAGGTGGAAGTAGTTCAGGCTCATTTCAAGAGATGTTTAGCATTTCTAAGGCTACGTCAGGGTGGCCAGTCCTGACATCACTGTAGCATGGCGCCCTGCATCGAGGCAGCATCCTAAGAGAAGGCAGGTCCTCCGGGATGAGACTGCGCCATGAGTTCTGCTGTATCAAAGTCCTGTACTAGTCAGAATATAAAGGGTATGAGTACTGGGACCATTTGAGGCTTCTAACTTTGAATGAGCCAAATGATTTAAAAATTTTTTTATTGGTACATTTTATTGGTACATTATATATACACATCACAATTACACAACACATGGAGAATGTATACCAGTATATGACACAGCCTAATGATTTTGAAAGTAAATGCTGACATGAGGCTATGGGACACTGAAGATCAAAACCTCCCTTCAAATTTCCAGTACAGAGTTAGCCTCTTTAGCACAGCAGAGAAAATGATCTCCAAAGATAGTCTAGAAGTGATCTCTTATCTTCCCCTAACAAATGGAATTCTGAGATGGGTGCACTTTAATAAAAATATGATATGTTGTTTATTGTTGTGGAGAAAATTTGATTTCAACTCACAAGCCTGGAGAGGCGCATATCAGTCCAGTATGTGAAAAGACTCTAGAATGATAGTTACCTGGAATGTTAGCTCTAGAAGTACGAGGGCCACTTAGCTCTTGTTTCTAGCCCTGGTGCATTTCTTGGATGATGAGACACTGTTTGCGACACTGAGCCCCAAAGAAGGGGAGTCTCGGGAAGAATGCAAAGGCACCTGGGTAGGGCCGAGCTTACTCTGTGCCTGTCAGGCCTTTGTGCTTTTCAGATCCCTCACTCCTTGGCGCATCTCTGTGTTATCACACATGACAAAAGCTGGCTCATTTCTGACGTCTCCCTTACTCTTTGCAATGTTGCACAGCCTCAAATGAAGTAATCTGAGCTGGTCCTTACTCTGGGATAAGTCATCAGTGGTAAATGGTGCGAGACCTTCTACTTAAGGGTGGATAGCTGGTTGGAATTAGTTTGTTCAAATTCAAACTGAAAGTTCATGGAGTCCAGCAAAGAGAAATGAAAGTCAAAGAAATATTCTAGTGTATTCTACCACTGCTTTTGGCCAACACATAGAATAAAGGTCAATTAGCTCTTTTCTTGTACATGATATTGATGTACAAGAACATAATTATTAATGACAAAGCTCTAGAATAAACTGTATACTGATCTGTACCAATAAGGATCTCTTGACTTTGGACATAAGACTGAAGTTCTCTCAGTCAGTTTTACATCTCTAAAATGAGACTGTGTTAATTAAAACATTTAGCACATTTCTTAGAGCATGCTAAACTGATAATCACATTTATACTCTTAGCATTCCCTTTCACAAAGGGGTATTATCCTGATTGTTTTACACATGTCACTACATAGTGGGGTTTAATATTTCTTTGTCTTTTGTCTTTGAAGCCCAAATTTTTAAAAAATTTGAATCTTTATTGGTACATTATATATACACATCAGGATCACACACAATATTGAGAATTTGTACCAGTATATGACACAATTCAATTCTCATTTTTTCCCATTTCCCCATTTACCCTACAACCCCTGCCCCCTATACACATAAGCTTTGTTTCCTTTTTTTTATTACCATCATATTTTTTCTTCCCCTTGTTACTTAGCCCTATGTTCCATTTCCCTTTGAATATATTCTATTTCACAATATCTACCATATAATCTAGAGCTCATTCACATCCTCAGTTTCTCATACCAGAGAAAAGTTGTGATATTTACAGATCAGTGACTTATTTATATCACTTATGAGCACGTCCTGAAGCCCAGATTTAAAGAGAGAAAACATTTGTGTAAAAAGAGAGGGAAGTAAAATCCCCCCAAACGGAAAAAATAAAGCAAAACTAAGGCATGAAACCATAAGTTATTGGCTAAATAACTGGCTAAACAATAACTGGCTAAATAATTGGCTAAACACACACACACACACACACACACACACACACTGAATATCTACAAAACCTCTGTACATGTAAATTGTGGTCCCATCATCAGGACTCTTAATATGCAGTTCCCCATGGCTTAGATTCACAACTCTTACGCTAATGAACTTTCTTTGGGATGCAGTTTGAATGTGTGATGTACAATTTGAAAGAAACATAGAGTTAGTTTTGTTTTAGAAAATGAAGTTTCATAACCAGCATGTGGCCCATTAATAAACTTGACCATTTGGGACAAAAATAAATTTTGAGATAAATATGTAATCCCACAAATATTGTGAAGCTTCTAAACTCCTGATTTCAAATCAGTTAAGTTTCTAAGGTCATAAAATATTTTTATTGCTGCCTTTCCCTTTCCAAAACATATAGCTGAGACCTTGCTTATATGGACTATCTGCAATCTTCTTTTAAAATTGATATAATTTTTACAGTATTTGTAAAGGGTGGAGGATCGTATTGATATTCTACTTCTTGTTGATTTAGCAGAAACTGGAGATCACAGGTGTATCATGCATTTACCCTTTTTCAATACTGAAAACTCTCTTGGGAGCATAATGTCTTCACTGTATTTTAGATGTGATTTTTTTTCTCTCTACCTTCATGTGTAGTTTTATCTGGAAATGTTGCTGTTTCTGAACCCAAGGGTCAGAAATAATTACTTTTACCAAATACTTTATATTTCATGAATCATTTCCCATCTTGTATTCTCTGTATTATAACCACTCTTTACAGCAGGCATCATTATCCCTTGGTGAGGAGAATGAGAGGGAAGGTTCTGGGTCATTGGCTGAAGGTTGACACAGGTAGGTACTGGGAAAGCTGAAAGTCAATATCAGACCTCAGGATTCCGAACCTCACACTGTTTTTTTTCTTTTCTTTTCTTTTCTTTTCTTTTTTTTTTTTTTAAGACAGGGTCTCATTTTATAGTTCAGGCTGGCCCTGAGCTCACTATGTAGCCCAGGCAAGCCTTGAACTCAGCAATCTTCCTGCCTCTGCCTCCTGAGTGCTGGGATTACAGGTGTGAGCCACCATGCCTGGCACTGTGGCATGTGCTACTGATGGCTACTCGGAGTGAGTCACCATACCTGGTATTGTTGTATATGTTTACCGGGGATCAAACCAGGGACCTTGCAACTTGCTAGGCAGGTACTTGAACCACTGAGCTAAATTTCTGGCCCCTCACTCTGTATTCATAATTATTGGGAAGGGAAAATTTTGAGTAACAGAGATTATTGACATCATTTTCTAAGGATCATGCCGTGGGATGCTCCTTACAAAGCCGATGGCTGTGGTCTCCCGTCTGCCCTACGCAGCACAGTGCTCACTTCCCACCGTGGCATGCTCTCTATTTTCTCTCTGCCTCCTCCTCTCCCTCTTAGAAACAACTTCCCATCGGTGGTTCTCTGTGTGTGGGTTCCCCTCAAAGCCAAGTGTGCGATGAAGCTGAGGGCACAAGTTGTTTACGTGGTCAGCAGTTCCAGGTACCACAGTGAAAGACCGCAGTGGGAGACAGAGAAGAGAAACATCCACCAGTGGTTCACACTGGGCAGCCAGGACTCGCCTCCACCTTTATTTCTCTCTGGCTGCAGTCTGTTCCTGGGGGCAGAAACTTTCCATTCTGTCCTGTGCAAGGAGTGGCTGTGCTTCTGTGGCCACAGGATGCCCTGACACAGGCACAGCACCATTGAGGTAGAAAGTCATCAGCAAAGGTGATGACTGCCCCGGAAGTGGCAGGCGTGACCTCTCCCTGGGTAGGCGGAGGCGATGGGAGCAGTTAAGGAACTCCTGACAGTATGGGCTGTAACTATTTTTCTCTCTTGAATTCATTTGGTGATGCCTCCTTGGTAGCCTCTCTAACTCTCTAAACTGTAAGTGAAAGAAAACCAAACCCAAGCCATTTTAACCACAAAAGGAATTTACTGGTTAGTGAAGAAGGAAGGTGCAGCCTGGTAGAGGCAGCTATACTAAGCCACATCTGTTTCTTCTGAGCAATGGGTCTGTTTCCAGACGGGCCCTTGACTTTTCATCTAAAAATGGGTGGCTGGCAGCACCTGGTAGCCTGTCCTTCTAGATCCACATCTAGTAAAAGAGTGAACTATGTTTTAGGAATGCCTGACCATCGTCACTAAGCTCAGATTCCCCCAGAACACATGCCCACCCTGGAACCAATCACTGTGGGCCAGGGAAAGTGATTGTGCAATTGTTTGAGGTACGTGTCACGTATGACACCTCCAGTCCAAGTTCCATGGGCTAATGTTGGGAGAAAGTAGATCTCCAAATAAAAATTGAAGCTGCCTCCTGTAGGAGGGAAAGTAAATGTTGAGAAGCTGAAGTAAATCTCCTAGGGGAGGCCGGGCACAGTGCCACATTCCTGAAATCTCAGTGCTTGGGAGGCTGAGTCAGGAGGAACTTGAGTTTGAGGTCAACTTAGGATACATAGCAAAATCCTATCTCAAAGAAAACACAAAACTAAACAAAAATACCCTAGGACAATTACGTATTAGTATTTAGATTTATATTCAAGATCTGTCATAATCTTGAAAGGATTTTAAATGTCAGAAAATAGAAATGAGACATGAGTGTGATAGACAATACTCAGTACAATAAATCCCAAGAGATGGAAGGTCTTGTTTTCTCCATGAGTTTCTTGGTTGTATCGCAGTGAAGCCCAAGGCCAGGGTGCACCCGTGCAACCTAGATGCAATTCGGAAAGAATTCCCTGAGCTCATCTAGTTTCCAAGCATTATATACTCTACTTCAAAGTTTCTCTCCCTTTAGTCTCTCCTCTGTGAGTCAAATCATACCCCATACTCCTCTTCTACTCCAAAGAAAATATGAGCAGAGGATACAATGTGTTTTGTCTATATAGTCATTCATACTTTCTTCCAGTGAGCTATTCTGTCATGATTAATTGAATGGCTTCTCTGTGGTGCACAGGAGGCCAAGACCAATCAGAACAAATATTTTGCCTTCAAGGGACTGAAAAACTCTAGAAGGAGATCTTTCAGGGGAAACAAGGCACAAGATGCATGCAAAAATATTTCTCATGTGTGGTGGAATTGACTCATGCCTTTATCATAAACTAATTCCTCTTCAGTTCACAAAAAGAAGTGAGTCCTGCTAGCTGGGCTGGAATTAAGATGGAATCAGATGGAAAAACAGGAATAATTAAAATTACTAAATGTTTACATTTTAGAATACTTGAAATGCTAAGCATTTTGAAGTCTTTATTTCAGTAGGTTAAACGTAGCTATTTCAAAGGGTGACTCTTCGAATTCAGATGATTCTGGACTGGAGCTAATGTCTAACCTGGCTCTTTAGGAATGTGCTTTTTCTGTGTTGCCGAAGTGAAAAACATCTAATTTAGTTCTTATTTTGTCTGATGTGATCTCAGTAGGACAAATGTCAGTCTTTATTCCACAGGAAGGACTTGATACACCACACACGGATGAGTTGGGGGAATGAGACAGCCTGTGGGACACAGGCTGCTGTCCTATCCATTCTGGAAAAAAATTAAGAACATTGACATGGAAGCGAAGTTAGATTTTTAGATAAGACTTCAGAACCAACATGGCGACTAATCAGAACAAAGCACGACTCTAGAAAACATACCCTTGTGAAGCAGAAACTTCATGCGCCTGCCCCCCCCCCCCACCTCTCAGTTCAAGGCCTGGCACATGGTGAAGGATTATTGAACGACTTCTCCACCTGTCTTGGGGGTTGCAGCCATTGATGAGGGATAACATATGCATCAATAACCCCTGCTCTGCCGTAAACAACTGGAGGGCAGGGGCCAGCCCTGACTGCTCTGTTTCCTAAGGATGGTACACTTTTTTTAATGGCAATGAAGGACTAAGTATAAAGTTTAGTACAGATGTCAAAGTGCTCCTCAATTCTTGGTAATTTGAAAACATTACACTTTTTAATTCTGTGTCTTAGGGCCATACTCTTCACGTGGGTTTTGGTGTTCCAGGGCCATAAAATGAAAAAGTAAGCAGAGGGAAGATGGCATCTGGCGATTTCATAGGACCTTTGATGATTAACATGAGATAACATACGGAAGAAAGTAGCAGAGCCCCTGGCCTGTGGCATGTGTTCAGATCTATAAACATGGTCAGATAGTATTTTCATACCTAGTTTTAGGTTGTGATTGACATTAGAAAACACATTGGCTAGTGACGCTGAAGCTTACTTTTGGTTTCTCTAATTTAAACTGCTGCTGGTTTTATAGTTGGAAACTTTGAGTGGACCGCTAGAGAATCCCAGTTCTGTAAAGAGAATACCCGTATTAAAGATCTGAGGACCGTGAGGTGTTTCTGTGCCACCAGGAGATAGTGGGTGCTGTTGGGTGCCCTTGGTACTGGGCAGGGCCCCTTTTGCCAGTGTCTCCTTCTGTGCTGGAAGGGTTGGCTGCTGACAGTGGACAGCTCTGCTCTTCCCTGGCACATTAGCTCTGTCACACTGGAGCTTCCACATCTGGAAATTCCTGGGCTTTACATCATTGTATTGTACCCATCTCTCCCAGCCAGAAGTTATAAATGTCACTGCAGGTCTATAAAAAGCCCCTTTGTCTTAAGTTAAGATGACTCTGTGATGTCACTTGCAACCCAGAGCTCCCTGTGGGAACAGGCTGAGGTTCGACATCAGCGGAAGCCTCCTCTGGGCTGGGATTGTCCCCCGGTCTTGTTCTGTTTCCTTACTCCCTATGGCTTTCGTCCTGAGCACATTCTTCCAGGAAGCTTCCCACTCTCCATCTCTGCTTCTAGGGATACCGAACTCAGTCAGGAACACACCGAGGACACAGCACAGAGATGTGAAGCTTTCTGTCTGGACGAGGGAGGGCTAAAGAGAAAACTCCTTCCCTCCCTCTATTCCCAGAAGGTTCACCAAAATCAACCGATGAAAGAAAGACTGATTGGCGGTATGGATACACAGATTGATTCATGTTGGGAGGCAGTCACGAGTATGATTTTTCCACTAGCCTGCATGATTCAGAAGCTTAAACACCTCTCTTCACAAGGAGGGGGGTTAATGGGCAGACAATTTTAGGAGGTCAGTAGAAGATTTTAGAGGAGCTCTGTGGGCCCGAGGAACATAGGGTAGCCTGGGATAAAATCTGTTGGACTCACAGAACAACAGTGATCATAAGTGACTCTCTGTGGGACAGAAGTAGAGGACAATGGTGGGTGACCAACACGTCCCGGGTGAGAACAAACCTCAGTATTTCTTCCTGAAGTATGAATTTATTCTTCCCTGGTCAATGAAATGTCAGCAAGAAGACTGAGACCAGTGGTGCCTATTTGGGCAGATCTGGACAGGTAAATAAAAAGAGTATTACGAAAAGTTTCTCCCTATGGGGAGCAGGGACCAGAGGAAGGTCCTGGGTACCCTGGAGCTGAGGTAGCTTCTAAGGTAGTGACTCTGAATCCTTTTTAGAGTCCTCATTCATACTGTCTGCTGCCACATGTGGGCCACAGGTTTGCCACCAGTGTTCTAAGACCTCTCAGTACATTTCAGTCCAGTTTTGGGGGGGGGGTATTGATTTCTGAGTCCCAATATTGGTTTTGAGTTGTATATTATTTTCCTGAGTTTAACAATGAGAAGATTCAGGTTTCACTAACTAACTTGGGTCAGTTCATGACCTGTCTTTTGGTTCAGCGCTTTGTGTTCTTTGACCTCAGAGTCTCTCCTGATGCACATTTGGTCTTTTGAAAAACTTGTTCTGTGAGTGTAGAGTCTCTTGAGATCGATTTGCCATTCGCTTCTAACCATCTGAAGCTGCTGGGTGACCCTGGGTTCCTTTAGAACAAAAGCCAAAATGAAGTAACCCATTTGAAATATTTGACTCCATCTAAATGTCAGAATGTTATTGCTTTGGGCGTGGGCCATTACAACACTTCCAGACTAAAGGTAAACAGTTGCAATACATTCTGTAGGAAAGGTTATGGTATTTCATAGAAAACCAAATAACAAGTTTCTGCATATACAAATAAACAACTTTTCAGAGTAGATGATGCCAGGAGAAATGTGCTAAGTTACTTCTGTGTCAGAGAAAAAGCACCTAATATTTAAAAATATTAAATATTAATACATAATTGTTAATATTGTCCCTAAGAAATTATCAGTTTAGCTCTCAACAAACCTTGTAGTACAGTTTGCAGACCTGGGAAATATTATTTTACTTTGATAGAGGAGGAATGTAGTACATATTTTAAGAGCAGATTACTATAAATGTAATTTTATGTTGTTAATGATTCTTAACTAACACTGCCTTCTATAAAATTGTGGCACATTTAACCACTTCTTTCACGTAAAAGATGTGACATGTCAGTCAAACAGTTGGAATGCAGAGATAACAAATTTAGGACTTTTTTTTACATCATAACACAGTCTTGGAGACTAGAGGGCAAGAGAGTGAGACTGGTTGGTTTAGAGGAAATGATTAAAGAATTCTTGACTAAATTTCTGTCCTTCCATTTATGTGGCATTCATTTACTTACTTACTCCTACAATATCACTGCAGCATACTAAAGGATAATTAGCCTTTACTTTGGTATATGGGTTCTGGAGTGTTACCTGTTACACCGTTGTAGATTTGAGATATTAACTGGTGTGCGATTTGTTCCCAATAAATAAGTAAATCAAGTCCATTGTTCTACCAGATATGGCAATAAACTGTTTACGCATGATATGGCTGGTACAGCTCCAACAGCACAGGGTTAAATCTTATTTTTGAGTTTTAAAGCAGACTTTTGAAATACATTGCAGACAGAGAAGTTTTGAGAGAAGAGGCCTTGCAGTTAGAAGAATCCAATCTTTTGGACTTCCAAGCCCACAGGATCCAAGGCATTAATTTTCAGCCATAAACAGTGAGGGGCCGAGAGCCGCTGCACTGTGCCAAGCCAGTAGCTAATGAGCCCATAGGAGACCACCGTTTGAACATTGTGATGCAACGTCATCTAAGGCAACAGGAAAACACTCTCCCCCTCCCCCTCCACGAGTAGATTGCTGAAACCTCAAACCTGAGCGAGGTGGAGAGGCTGACCAGAGGGACAGAGTTTGGGCAGGAGTGTATGGCGGAGGAGATGGTTGTTTTAAGATACAGAAATCTGAGAGAAAGTCTGGAAAGTATAACTCTTCAAGCTGAGGAAGCAAATTTATGTATGTTTTTCACATCAAAGACTCAAACAGAAATACAGTTGATAGATGGGGTTGCTCCGAATACTTTTTCAATTTGAGAAATTGAGGAGAAAAATCACAAAGAGTAGCCATATTTGTAGACAGCAGTTTGTTACTGAGGTAGTGGAGAAGGGTGGCTTGGTGTTAGGAGCGACCTCATTGCTGTGTTTTGTAATTAGTTGGAAAGATGTTCAGGCTAAACAATTTTACATATTCTGTTGCACACATATAATCAAAGCTCTTCAGTAACCTGAGGCAGGAGGATCACAAGTACAAGGCCAGCTTGGGCAATAGAGTAAGGCCTTGTTGTAAAGTTTTACCAATGGCTGGCTATGTAGCCTATGGGAGAGCACTTGCCTAATATGAAGGAGGTTCTGGGTTGAACCCCTCATGCTAGAGGAAATAAACATTCCTGCTCACTGTTTAGCTTTGTGGTTGGTTCAGGAAAACTAATATCCTTCATAGAGGAGTAAATCAGATGGAACTAGTATAAAACTATGAGAAGAAAAAAGTCAGGAAGAAAAGAAGGCAGACAAATACTAGTTAAAGCTTGTACTGTTTGTACTGTTGTACTGGATACCCGAGGGATCTGGAGAGTTTGCCAGCACTGCCCTGTGAAGCCCCTCTCGGCTCCTGCTCACACACACTCGACAGGCCGTTCTCCACTGCTGAGTTCTGACAGCGGGCTGTGGGGTAAGAACACAGATTTGAGGACCCCCAAACCAGAGCACCTGGCTCTGCGGCCTCCAAAGTGGCAAACCTTACCGAAGTCCCTGTGCTTACTATGGTTGAGGAGCTGTACCGAGAAATGGCTGCCAGAGAAGGCAAAGTGGGAGAAGGCCACACCTACCTCATGGAAGTACTTCTGGCCCCAGAGGTCCATAGGAGAGCTGCGAGGAGAGCAGGAGTGGCCACGTGAAAGCTAGGCCCAGAAAGCCCTTGCTGTTAGCAGTCATGGGTCAGTGGGACCAGAGGCTAGGTAGAACAATGTTGCTGCTAAGGGTGCTTCAAAAAATGGATGATGGCCGGGCGTGGTGGCTCACACCTGTAATCCCAGCACTCGGGAGGCAGAGACAGGAGGATTGCTGAGTTCGAGGCTTGCCTGGGCTACATAGTGAGCTCAGAGCTAGCCTGAACTACAAAGCGAGACCCTGTCTCAAAAAAAAAATCTTCACAGGGACATCCAGAATATATTTGGCAAAATATGACCTAGCTTAGCCACGCAATGAAGAAAATCAACCATCAAGACCCCAAACTAGATATTAGATTATTTTGCTTCACCTGCTCTTTGCGGGGCTTCTCTGAGGGTGATACAGAGACATAACTTGATTGCCTGGCATCCAGTGGATGGGGTACAAGAAAAAATTGAACTGCTGTTCGTGATGGTGAATGCCTGTAATCCTAGCAATTGGGAGGCTGAGACAGGAGGAGGTTCACCATTACTTTGCAGCTAGCTGGGTGACAAAATGAGTTCTGTCCCAGCCTGAACTATGAATCATGACCCTGCTTCAAAAAAATGAATAAAAAAAAAAAGAAAAAAGGAAGAAAGAGAGCAAGGAAGCAAGCAGCCAAGCAAGCATTTAACTAGTGACAAATTGCCTATGTAGAGCAGCCAGGTGTGTGAACTGACTCCTGTACTTCTCCAGATGACTTAGTTTCCCCTTCTTTATGCTGCTCATATCTTGGGCCTCAGATTCTTGCTGAGGGCTTTTCCAGGGCCTCCAGGGAGACCAGGCTCCATTGGTCTTAGTTGTCATCCACCTGTTCAGGCTCCTTTCATTGGCTTCCATCTCTTTCTACTCTCTCTCAACCCCCACTCTTATTCCTGCGGTCACTTCCCAAATAAATCACAAGTCAGTTATATGACTTCACATCCTTTTTCCAGGATCTTCTGGGAGAAAACTCAAACCATCCAAGTGGATCTCCAGTGTTGTCATTGCTATTCACCTACTAGGTCGGTGCCGCAGCCAGTGTGAGAGAGCAGGTTGGGTACAGAGCACCGGGAGGCTGCTGATTATCCGAGAGCTATTCTCTCACTGTCTCGTTTGCCCTAAATAGTCACTGTAACATTTAACTGTCATCTGGTCTCAGCCAGTATCAGCAACTGTGTACAATTCCCCACACAAGAAGTGATCTGTATTTAAGATTTTGGTAGTAGAGTCTCATAACCTAATAATTGCATGAACTCAGATCCCACAACCAATTATTGTAGATAAAACAGGTGACACAAGACTCAAAGCACCTATATCCTTCTTTTAACTCATTCTTTCAGGTCCATAAATATTTAGAAGCTGAGTGCTCAACCGCAATGCCTTTCCCTCCTGGAAAAGCACATAGAAAGGTACGTTTAAGTCACCTCCTAAAGGAGACAAAAGGGCAGGTATATATGAACCTGGAGGAAACGCTAGTGAAGGAAATGGCAGGCACAAAGCCCCGCCTGCACACGCACACACACGGGGAGTGTAAAAATGGAGACAGGAGGTACCTGAGGCCGGAACGAAACAAGTCAAGAGAGAGATAACACATGAGGTCTAAGAGGTGAGGATGGGCAGACAGCAGATCCTCCGGGTTCTAGCACCGATTTTGACTTTTCCTCTCGTTCTAATGGGAAGGCCTTGGAGGATTTTTGAGCAAAGCAGTGACATGAACTGTCACATAGTTTCAAAGGATCCCTCTGGCTGCTGTGTGGATGGAAAAGGAGAAAAGATAGAGGCTCAACATCTTTGGTGTGATTGAAAATGTATTTGTTGGCCATTAATCTGTGACATTATTTAAATAGGAAAAAAAAACCTTAGAAAAATAAGCCAGTAGCTTCCTTATGAGAGAAGGAACAAGACCCCAGAGTATAATATAACGTCATATAATTTCCTTCTCAACCAGCAAGAAGCCTAATTGCATGAGAAGAGCAGAAGACCATTGTTAACTGAATAACAAAACAATTTCAATTAAGAGACAGGAGGATTCAGCCAATGGAAGGGCCAAGTTCTCATGGGGAATTTCCTAGGAAGCTGCCTGTGAGGCTTTGCTTGTTTTCCGAGGCATCTTATGTTGCAAATGAAATGAGAGTCTCTGTTTCCCCCCAGCATCTGGAACTTGAAGGCCCCCCACTCGGGGTCTGGAGATCTGGGTCCTTCCTGTGCCTCTGTCTCACCCTTGTTGAGTCACAGCGGCTCTGGCCTCTGCTTCCCAAGGTTGCACAGTGCAGGGGTCGTAGTGCCTCTTTGATGTGGCCCATTTGGGGGGCGGATAGAGCAGAGCATCGGAAAGAGCGTGGATCCTAGCAAGCAGCCCTTGCTATAAAAGCCTGCCATAATTTTGTTCCAGTACTAAAGAGCAAATGCACACCACTGAAGGTGCCGCATAACAAGTTGGTGTCTTAGTTACTTTCTGTTGCTGATACGCAGTATCTGACCTGTAAGTCCAAGGACGAAAGGCTGATTTTGGCTCTCAGTTTGTAGCGGTTTCAATAACCTACTCGGCTGACTCCAGTGCAGGGGCAGCTCAGGGCAGGAGGGTGGCAGTGATGACGGCTCGGGACGCGGCAGCAGGGAGAGAGAGGCAGCAAACAGGGAGGGAGACACAGCCTCCCAGGCGACGCCTCGGTGACCTCCATCCTCCAACCAGGCCTCACCTCCCAAATCCATTTCAGTACAGACTCATCTAATCCATTGATGAGCATCGCCCCCCCTCCACGGTCTCACTTACGTGGACAGAAGTGGGGACTCCAGGCTGGACGAGCCCCTCCAGCACGCCCTGGGCGTAGCACTCGCTGCAGTGATCAGAAAGGGGCTCTCAGGGGGAATAGCCGCTCCGGCTGCGCCCGGAATGATGAGAAGGAAGACGTGCGCGTGTGTGGCGCACAGGCGTCCGTGGCTGTGAGGAATCGGGTCGGAAGCTGTGAGACAGGTGCAGTCCCGCGAGGCCGCCGCGTCTCCCGGCTCAGCTCCGAGTTTCCTGCCGCAGAGGCGGGCGGTGCCCTCCCAGGGTCCGTGAGCCTCCCCGCACCACCATCGAGTCGATCTGCTTCTGGGCCTGTGGGCAGGGACCGCCAGGGAGCTAGGAGAGCGGAGGCCGGGACGGCCCCGCGAACCGCCCTGCGCCGGGAGGAGAGGCCCAGCCTCGGCCTGCTCTGGCCGCGAAGCCCGAGGGCGTTCCCTGCGGTGGCCGGGCGCGCCCCAGCAGGACGGGGCTCCGCGCGCCCCCGGCGCCGGCCGCCCCATCCACGCCGTCGGACTCCGCTTGCGGCCGGTCGTAACACAGTCCCGCGGCCCGGGTGGCTCGAACCGAAGCAGCTGGTTTTCTCCCCATCCGGGAAGCGGGGTTCTGAGGTCGAGGTGCCCTCAGGGTGGTTTCTAAGGTCGTCGTCTCGCTAACTGAAGAACTGTTTTCCCGCGTCTGAAGCCGGTTTTGCTTCTGTTTGCATCCGCGTCCTCACCTGGTCTACTTACAGGGACACCAGCCGGAAGGGGCGAGTCCCCCCCGGCCCCATCGCACCTCAATACTCCCGTCTTTTAAAGGCTGGCTCTCTGGACGTGGCCACAGCCTGAGCTACGGGAGACAGGGCCTCCAACGGCCAAACCCGGAGGACGCAGCTCGTCCCCCTCGGTGCCCTCTCCCCCACCTCAGCCTCCCCGCCCTTCACTCAGTGCGTAGATCCTGGACCTGGTGCCAGGCATTGGTCTGGGGCAGCGGTGGAGGAAACTGAACAAGATAATGGGCACGTTCACCTGAAAGCACTGAAATTCATTTCAGAAAAAAATAGCAAATACAGTCAGAATATCATGCAGAAACACTTGCCCAGTTACAATCTGGCCTTTTCACAGTCTCTGGACTACGTGCTTTTTAGGTCCTAATGTTATTTTCTGTGGGATGTGGTGTGTGTGTGTGTGTGTGTGTGTGTGTGTGTGTGGGTGTGTAATCCTCTGAAATGTAGGAAATATCCACCATAGGAAACAAAAAAGGGAAAAGCTGTCTGTTATAATTTGTTACCTTGAGGCTTTATGGAAGCTCTTACATCTTATTCCAAGAGCTTAACATTTTAGTTATGCACAAGGTTTAGCTATTCCGAGGGAGGTTAGAGCTGGCAGGCACGGCAGGTTGGGCCTCAGCCTGTGCAGTAAACTCCCTCAATCTGTAGCTTGTTTTGGAGTGTGGTGCCAGATTTGCCCACGAGAGGGCATCGCAGCTACATAAACAACAAAAGAGGCATCTTTCTGACTTGAAAGAATTGCAGAAGAAGCCTGCTCTGCTTAGATTGTATTCAGGTTGAGGACATAGATACCTTTTTTTTTTTTTTTGATGCAGAGTCTCGCTTTGTAGTCCAGGTTGGCCCTGAGCTCTCTGTGTCGCCCAGGCAAGCCTGGAACTCAGCACTCCTCCTGCCTCTGCCTTCTGAGTGCTGGGATGACAGGCGTGAGCTACCACGCCTGGCGCAGATACCCTTTCTTGTATTCCAGTGTGAATTCTAATCGTGCCATGTTCAGGAAACTGGAACAGATGATGAGATTAATGGGTCGCCCCTGAATCGAGAGGGTGATTTTCACAGACCGATATACACAAGGAGGGGTGTGGGGGCAGTGACAGTGGTTGTTCCTCTTGTCACTCACAGAGTACTTCTCTCATTCTTCCAGTTCAGACTTCATTGCCACATGATTTGCTTTGACATTTAGTGAAACAAACAGCAGCTTCTTGAACCACCACCCATTAGCTAGAGTCTATGGCACCTATAAATTTACCTTTTACATGCCTGTCATCTCAGGACTTTGGGAGGCTGAGGCAGAAGTAGTTTCAAACCCAGCCCATGCAATGCAGTGAGTGACTCAAGGAGACTGTCTCAAGATAAAAGGTAAAAATGGCTGAGGTTGTAGCTCAGTGCAAAGGCCCTGGGTGCAGTTGTTAGTACTGCAATAAACCAACCAACCAACCAACCAACAAAGCTTGCCTTTTATTTTGTGTATATAATCAGATGTTTCCCAGTCTTCCAGGTATTGTGTTTTCTATTTCTGAAGTTCTTCCAGATAAATCCAGAATTAAGAGTATTTGCAATTTCAAAATACCAGGCCAATGAAAAGCTTGGCCCCTGATAGAAGAAACTATAAGAACTTTTTGGAGTTCTTCATTATATCCCATCTCAAGATGATTGTGGGCTGGTTATCTCGAAGCCAGAAGGCCCTTTCTTTGCATTTGCTTCAAGTCTATGCACTTTAAAAAATACCATGACATTTTGATTCTGAGACAAAAGTCAAATGCCAAAAAAAAAATCACCTTTACAAATGTGAGTATTAAAAACTTAGTTTATAAATGCAAACAAGATCACTGCCAAGATGCCAACACGGTTACCTGGTTTGCAGATTGGGAGACTGAGCAATACCCCTCCTGCCTGCTCCACACCTGTGTGGTTGTGCCGATCTTTGGAGAAAGCTGCTCCAGATGGAAGCCTCTGCTCTCCCGCTCCCCTGTCTGAATCCCTAACGCAGCTGCTGGGCTGGAGTCAATGGCTCTGGAATCTACTAATCTTCCCGGGAAACAGGAAGTCAGACGGTGTGGAGTGTTTCGGTTGTTCTGTGTGTTCAACGCGTGCATGTCACTCCGAGAAGTCCTCCCGGATCTGCATTTGTCCCTGAGGTCAGATGGGGACCGTCAATCTCAGGGTCCACTCTGGACATGACCCATCAGGGTGACTTCTGAGCAGAGCGTTCCAGGCTCTGCACCCTCCTCCTCCGGGGACAGAGGGTGCAGCAGTGGATGACTCACCAAAGCATTAGAGGAAGGGATTCTTTGCTCCTAGTACCAGCCACTGAACCCAAGGCCTTTGCACTGAGCTGGATCACTTTAAAAAAAAAATTGAGATAAGGTCTCACTAAGTCACTAAATGGCCCATCCCCATCCTAGCCTTGAACTTGAGATCCTCCTGCCTCAGCTTTCCAAAATGCTGCGATCACAGGCATGTATTACCACACACACGTGAAAGGGTTTTGCTTTACTGTCTCTAGAACAGTACAAGGTTGTAAGGGTTCAGTCAGTAACAACAGAATGACTGAATCTCAAGCATCAATCCAAAATCCACACAGATCTGTAAAGGATGTTAGAATAGATTCTGTTCAAAGCGATTGGGAAGATAGTGGGGATCAAGTTGAGAGTCTCTAGCGTACAGGGGGGAGGGGCCAGAGCTGGGCCGGAGGCTGAGTCCGGATCTGTGGCCCCCTCCTAGCCTTGCTTGAATTACATGTCTGTCACAGGTGTTAGGACAAATCTATCTTATTATTTTTAAAAGTTTCAGTACATGTTTGCAGTACATAACGATTCTGTTCCTCACGGGGAGGTAGAACAAATGTACAGCACATCCTAATGCTTTGTACTGTCCCTTCCCCTCCCTCTTGTCTATTTTTGTTGCTGTTGCATCCGCCACATTAAGTGGGAGCAAAGATCATGTGTAAAATGAGAACATCTGAGAAGTAAAACATGTGTTTGCAGAGATGCTGAGGTAAACCTGGATTTCTAAATGAGGCTCCTTGTGCCACAGCAGAGCCCAGTCACTGCCCAGAGGGGACGCGAAGCTCGGCCTAACCGCCTCTGCCTCCCTCTACCTGTCTTGCCTGCTTAGGGTGCCCCTTGGATTTTAACCCTCAATGTGGGTCAGAGGAACGCAAATCCTGCAGAGGTATCGGAGTGATAGTGAGTAACCTGTCAGAACAGCATCATAGACCAGTGTCTGGAGCACTGGGTCGCTGAGGGGCTTAGGCAGTAACCTCATGGCTCCCTGTCCTCAGCCGGCCTCTCTGTCTGCAGGGTCAGCTTGCTTCCTGCCCGCAGCAGGCATGCCCTCCGTGCCCCTCTGCGCAGCTGTGCTGGGTCACCCTCTGGGGGAATGAGGATTATGGCTCCTCCCTCAGCGGATTCTCCCAAGAGGGCCTTGAATCGACAGAGCACTGTTAATTTTTCACATGCTTCTGCCAGCACCTCAGATACCCAAATGCCCCCAGGTCCTCCCTGTAGCCAGAACGGTACATCCACACACACACACACACACACGTGTGCACAGGGCACTGGCCAGGCGGGGTCCCTAACCTCATGCTATTCTCATGTCCTCTCAGTCTTCATCCTCATCACTTTGCTCTCTCATGAGTACCACTTCCTGTGGCCTGTTCTCCCCACTCCACACCGATCTGTGCCTGAACCCAGTTCCTTGCCCATGACTTCATCCCTGACCTATTCAGAAGCCCTGTGTGCAGATTTGGTTTAGGTTAGAGGCTCTGCAAGGTCTCCAGATCAGAGCACCAGAAGCACTCTTAATGCACTAAGTTATTAAACACCTAACACATTTCTTATTAGAGCTTTGAGCTCTCATGCATCTCATACCTTTGCTCCATCCTTTCTTCAGTCTTCCTCTCTCTCTTAATTTTGTATACCGCCATCGTATTTATTTCTTCTGCAGACCAGTCCCATCCCTTTCATCAATATCTCGCTTTCCCAAATGATTTCAAAGGAAAGGGCAGAGTCCCTTCTAATGAGAATGCTGATGTTTATTGTTTTGTTTTGTTTTGAGACAGGGTCTCGCTTTGTAGTTCGGGCTGGCTCTGAGCTCACTATGTAGCCCAGGCAAGCCTGGAACTCAGCAATCCGCCCGTCTCTGCCTCCCGAGTTCTGGGATTATAAGTGTGAGCCACCACGCCCGGCACTGTGGTATGCGGTATTGATTGCCGGTGGGCATGAGTCTCCATGCCCAGCATTGCATGTGATTACCAGGGATTGAACTCAGGGCCTTGCATTTGCGAGGCAGGCTCCGGAACCACTGAGCTAATCCTCCAGCCCCAATGTTTATTGTTTTGATAGTCATTCCCACTGCACCCACTGTAAGTTGTGACAAATTCATTATTTCTCCCTCTGTATGTATAGGTGTGTGTATGTATATATTTATACATGTGCATGATCTATATGTATTCACTCACATTATACACCTGCTTTATGTAGAAATACATACCTGCTTGTTCAAGTACTTTAATATTGGCACATTAGATGGTTAAGACTTAGTATCCACTTGCACATTTGGTTGGAGATCCTTCAACTGTGTTATTCATATTAAAATAGGATACACTTATTTAAAGCCTATGTAATGTTACAATACTATAGAATTATCTTCACCTCCCAATATAACAATGCTTCTAATTCGGGCCCTGAGATCACCAGAAGTATCAAGTCATTGTGTGCTTTAATCAACCTGATCGAACATCACTCAGTACCACGCTGGAAAAGCTGGTCCTATGTGTTCTGATGTCCCTGTGGATGTGGAGTGACCCTCACTCTCTGCTACTGACCTGCCCCAGGGATCAATTAAAGTGTTTTTAATTTCATGGTCAGCTGGAGTTATGTTTCCTGGGGCTTCATAAACATAGCCCTGGAGTCTCATAAGGCCACCCAATAGCACTATAAAAATGCCACAAGATAAGTTTTTTGGAAATGACCTTAACTTTTGGAGTATGTATGTGTCATCTGTAGTCTGTCTACATGATTTTGACTTGTTTGCAGGAAATCTATCAGTTTCTTAATTACATATTAGTATAAAGAAACCCAGGAGTGAAGAATATTTCAAAATCATACAAAAGTTGAGCAAGTTTTTTTTTTTTTTTTTTTTTTTTTGAGACAGGGTCTCGCTTTGTAGTTCAGGCTGGCTCTGAGCTCACTATGTAGCCCAGGCAAGCCTTGAACTCAGCAATCCTCCTGTCTCTGCCTCCCAAGTGCTGGGATGACAGGCGCGAGCCACCACGCCCGGCAAGATTTTTTTAAATATTCAATTTGAGGTTTTTGAATTTCAGTTTCTAAAAAAAAAAAAAAAAAAAAAAAAATCTTTCTTGTCCGTGACACGGAATGAGAAATATCCACCTCGATTTAATTATAGTACAGTTTTCACTAGCCATAAAACCTTGGAAATGCCCTCAGCCTTTCAAATCACTAGCTAGCTCTTCATTATTAATCTGAAATGATCATTCCTCAATCCTTAAGGATGATAATATCCAGCTTAAAGGATTGCTGTAAGGAGTCAGTGAGGGATCTGCGCATTCGGGCGATAAGCAGGTGTCCGCGGCATCCGTCCCGTCAGCCCTCCGCGTGGCTCCCTCAGCTCGTCCAGCCGCGGGTAGAGCGGGTATACCACAGGACGAGCACCTCCGCGGTAGAGTACAGACGATTTCCTTTTCCCCGAGTCCTGGTAGAATTCTGCACACCTTTCCCGAGGAGCAGCTTTAACATTCAAGGTCCAGGGATTCGTGAGCGAGAACCCGACGGCAGTGGTAGGAAGTGTGCAGGAGCCACGCAGAGCGGGAGGCAGCTCAGAGGGCAGCACCGCAGGAAGCCGCCGTCCAAGCCTCGAGGAACCAACACTTGGGGTTCATGTCACAGAAGGGAGGAGCCATGACAAACACGGGGGAGACAGATACCTTGGCTTCTCTCACCGGAGCCTGGTGGAGGCCTGACATAACTAGGTGCCCCTCGGTCGGGAGGCTGCGGAGGGGTCTGTAGAGTCAGGCCCTCCGTCCACGGCAGCGCAGGAGAAAGCCAAGGGAAGGACGGGTGAGCGAACAGGCAAAGAGGAGCACACCAGTCAAAAGAATGACTGTTTCTTCTTTTCTTACCTTACTTTCTGCTTCTGAGTAGTGTTCAGTACCTGTCAGAAAGCTTTTCCTAAGATAAGCCTCCCTCTGAGTTTTTCTGTGAGTTTCCCTTTCCAGTGGACCAGTGCACGACGCTCCTTATAAATAAGAACATACCAGGTAATTCACTGTATTTGCAGTGGCTCTTCCAGCATTTGTTAGCACTAAGGAGCCGAAGTCTTATATGTACGGTCCATGTATCTGGACTGATTTTCCTGGAGAAATTTGGGAATGCCATCTTGCTGATTGCTGCAGCCCCAGGTACAGAAAGAGCATTGCCATGCGCATGAGATGGAGGGAAAAGGTCCTAGCGTGGGACAATAGACAGGATAGAGAAATTTCATCCAGCTTCTTAATCGTCAGAGGGTGTGTCCTTGCGGTTACGGGGAGTGACATGAGGGCAAAATCACGCCCTTCCGTGATTTAGGTCATGCACAGCCCCCAGATGATTTAAATCAGTTCATCAACTGTCTGATAAATCGCTATGATGAGTTCTGCAGGGCTCTGCTTGTAGAGCTCAGCAACTCAGACTCGGGCCTTCTCACTGTGGTTGACAGCATTCAGTGAGATCGACGAGAAGGTGTATACCACACCACCGCGGCTGAGGTGCCGAGCGCGGGAGAGGTGTATCAGGCGAGGTGGAGAAAGAGACCTGGGCGGAGAGATCATCAGTGGGAAGAAAAGTTTGGTGATGTGCAAGAGAAGACACATAATTTATTAAGACCATCCTTGCTTTCCAAAAGTCTGGGCCTCTTTGCCGACCCTAACAGGAAGCCATAGGATGGTTATCAGATTAAGCAAGTAAAAAGAGGGCATCAAGATAAATGTGAACATCGGGTAGACAGGAAGTATATTCTAGTGTATGTCCTGGTGGTATTTTATCTGGCAACAATTAACCATACGATCATAGATAATATTTTGGATTACAAAAAATCTTAAAAATGGAGAAATAGTTTTGATTCTTAGCTCTGGGTACTTCTTCAAAAGTATTCCATGCAGATCACAGTATTAGGAAAGGAGTTTACAAACTTTGTATATAAAAAGATAGGTTTTAGGTTTTGTGGTCCACACAGTCTCTGCCCAGTCAGTTTTGTTATGATGGTATAAAAGCTACCATAGGAAATGAACGTGTCCATAAGTGCACAAGGCTGTGTTTCATGATAGTGTTCTTTACAACAGGCAAAGTACCCTCCGTTATTTAGAAGTTGGTTCAGAAAGAATTTTCTTCTTTGTTGTAAAAAGTTGCTTGCAATTTAAAAGCAAAAACCAACAACCCAATCAAAACATAGAATATGGTCCTAAATAAACATTTTTCCAAAGAAGATACAGAAATGGACACTAAGGAAAACATGCTCAACATCACTAGTTAGGAAAATGAAAGCAAATCTCAAATGAGATACTTTTTCACACCCATCTAGATGACAATTTTAGAAAATAAAACAAACAAAATAACGTGTCTGCAGAGATGTAGATAAATTGGAAGAAACTTCTGTGTGCTGTTGATGGGAGTGTAAAATGGAACAGTTACTGCAGAAAAATAGTATAGAATCTACTGAAACACTGAAGTAGGATCTTCATGTCATCCATAATGTACATAGAGCTTACGTGTCTATCTAAAGGAATTGAAAGGAGAGACTGAACAAATATCTATGCATCTATATCCATAGCAATGCTATTTCTACTACACAAAAGCTGGAAGCAAACTAAATATCAATTAGTGAATAATCGGATAAAAATGATATGCGCATGTGCGTGCACATGCGCACGTGTGCACACACATACATACACATGGGGGCTATTCAACCTTAAATAGAAGAGAAATTCTGATACATGTGACAACATGGATGAACCTTGAAAACGTTATGGTAAATGAAATAAGCTAATTGAAACGTATACTTAAAGTAGTTCCACTTCTATATGGAAACTAGAGTTGTCAAATTCACAGAGACAGAGAGTAGAGATTACCAGGAGAGTAAATTTTCATTCCCTGTAAGAACGAGGAATTACTGCTTACCGAGAACAGAGTTTCCATTTAGGAAGAAAGAGAGGTTCTGGAGA
Organism: Thryonomys swinderianus; assembly: GCA_004025085.1. NCBI lineage: Eukaryota > Metazoa > Chordata > Mammalia > Rodentia > Thryonomyidae > Thryonomys > Thryonomys swinderianus. The sequence goes on from PVIC010010624.1 coordinate 34,890, forward strand.
TGAGTAGTAATGAGCACTGCACAATAATGTGAATGTACTTAATGCTGCCACACTGTACACTTAAAGAGATAAAGTGTGTGTGTGTGTGTATGTGTGTGTGTGTGTGTGTATACATATATGCTAGGAACTGAACTCAGTATTTCTGCACCAAGGTACATTCCTAGTTCTTTAGTTTGAAACTGTGACTTGCTAAGTCACTAAATTGCCCCCGACCTGGGCTTGAACTTGGATCCTCCTGCCTCAGCATGCCAGAATGTGGAAATTACAGGTATATGCCACACCACTGATGAGAATAAAGTTTAGGTTTGATATTTTACCACAATAAAAAGAAAGCTACTTGCAGAAATACATCTGTATAATAATGAACTACTCAAAAATAAGAAGTCTGAAAACTATTTATTGTGAAATTAGAAATAATAGCTTATGGTTACTTGAAAAGTTTCCACAAAATCTAAATATGTATAAGCTTTGTAATGTAACAAAACATAAAACTTATCTTCCCAGTACAGGGGCAAATTATATCTCACAGTCTCACTGTTAAACTTTCTCTCTCCAATGTTGTTAGGTAGGGAAGATTCTCTGTAACTTTGCACACAAACTGTTGACAAGCCTGGGCAGTTAATTCTTGTCTCTGTATTGAAGTGAGAAGCAACATATCCAGGTCACAGCGAGGAGGTCAAGAATGTCTTGCAGGTGGTGGAATAGGGAAGGGTATAATTCTCCTGGTCTTTGTTGTCCCGGGTTTTTGGGGTATTGTAGGAAACTTGCACAAGGATATTCTCTAGACACAGTCAAAAGCAGATGCCTATACATCGCCAGTCTCCTTTCATTCACTTTGTCTTTCCCAAACACCACGTCTGCTTCTCTATCCATTGTTAATGTTTTGAATTCTTCATCTGCTTTAACTTCTGCTTCTTTCCATAGAGCTTTTACATTTTTTCATAAGAGCATGATAAAACAGAAATTTTTAAAAAAGGATCAGAGAGGGCCAGAGGGTTAGCTCAGTGGTTCCGGAGCCTGCCTTGCAAACACAAGGTCCTGAGTTCGATCCCTGGTAACCACATACAATGCTGGGTGTGGAGACTCACGCCCACCAACAATCAATACCACATACCACAGTGCTGGGCGTGGTGGTTCACGCCTGTAATCCCAGCACTTGGGAGGCAGAGGCAGGAGGATTGCTGAGTTCGAGGCTTGCCTGGGCTACATAGTGAGCTCAGAGCCAGCCTGAACTACAAAGCGAGACCCTGTCTCAAAAAAAAAAAAAAAAAAAAGGATCAGAGAAGAAAGACAGTAGGTGGACATATTGGTGTACATTTGTAATCCTGCTGCTTGGAAGGTTGAGGCAGGAAGATTATGAGTTTCAGACTGGTGTGGGCTGTGTATACAGTACAGAAACTTCCTTGAATTCATGCAAGATTGATTTTTCAAGGGATTGAAATTACTCAGAATCATTGCTTTTGACCTTTTTTGATGGAGGCATAATTGTAAGTGGAATTTAGAGACATCATTATGTGAAAATGAATTTCATTTGTAGTAAATCAAATTAAATAATTTGCCTTTGAGATATGCTAGATACATGGGCCATTGACAGAGTTTTGTGGAGACTAGGAAAAGCCATTTTGGATTTATTGATGTACTTGGACAAAGTGCTTCCTATTATGATGATTGATCCAGGTAAATAATATCAGTACAGGATAAACAAGTGGAAAACATGCATTTACACAATACAATCCTTACTGTATGACTCTTTTTCACATAAACGAGTTATGCTCTTCAAAATGTTTTCACTGTGTGATCTTTGAAATGAAAACTTTCTTTTCCAATAGTAACTTTTAAAGCTTAGTTTTTTTAGATGAAAAATAAGAATCACCTTGTGTTTTGCTTAGTTGCTGCTCTACCCACTTTGGCTTGTTATTGCTACTTGGTTTATTCCTGTTGTTCTGTCCTTAGCACAGCCCTGGGTCTTCCTCCCCTTCACTGTTACCTGCTTGCAAGTCATTGGTGCTTGCAGTGGAGAAAACATTATTCCATGCAAATCTACTCCTGCCACCTCTGCTCTGTGGTCTTCAGTGACTATTGTTTTCCAACTACTGTTTCAACCTACTGGCTGGTCAGCGCTGACTCTCATTCACCTGTCCATTTTTCTATACCACCTTCCTACATGGCAGTTTTCTGTATGCATAAAAAGCTCAACTATGTCCTCGAAATTCACATGCCTTTGGCACCGAGCTTTGCTTCTTGTTCTTTGGTTTTTCTTCTTTCATTTTTGTTTGATTTTTTTTTTTCCCACACTGGGTACTGAACCCAGGGCCCAGTGCATGCTGGACAAGAACTCTACCACTGAATTACATATGTAGGCCTTCCTCCACCTTTTATTTTGAACCAAGGCCGTGATCAGCAGCATCAGCTACTTCGAACTTGCCATCTTCCTCTCAGCCTCCTTCAGCTGGGATCCATGGTGTGTGCTACCACTCCTGGCTCTCTGGTTCTTTCCTCTGCAAGACAGCTTAAAAATACCTGCTTTGCCGGCTGTTTACAATTAATAAAGAAAACTCTTGGAATATAGCAGTAGATACTTCATAAATATTTTTATTAACCATACTATGGTTTTTAGTCATACTATTAATATTATTTATATTGATGACTCTGCTGATGTCACTTTTTTCTAAAGTGTTTTCTGGCATCTCACAAGAGGATTAATTTCCCCTCCTTGTACTTTTCCTGGGATTTAAGCACCCTTTCCTGATCTTATCTTCCAGTGTGCTAGGAATGTGTAATCACTGTCTCTTTCCCTTGCTGAACAGAGAATGAGGCAGAGAAGAGAATTATCTTTACCTCCACATGTACAGATGAGTTAGTGTTTGAATGAAAGAATCTCCCAGTTCTACAGGGTTTCCACAACATCATCTAAATGACTAGTGACTTCTGGTTCAGAAATTGTCTCTGAGCTAATGAGATGTCAGTTCAATTATTTTTGTTGATCCAGAGAGACATCTGTGTGACACTGCAGGACATAATTCATGATGGCAGAACAAAAAGATGGTGGCATCTTCATCCAGTGGCCTCCAGGGCCCCCTCCTTTAATTTCTTCTTCTCCAGGAAGCCTGGTAATTTTTATTAGCAATAAATTGCATCTGTCAATCCTACACCTTAAACATTTCAAGGTTTCTTAATGCACTTAGAATAAAATTTGTATGTCACACAACAACAAATGCTAGTCTTATGGGTCTCAACTCTGATCACTTCCTACTCCTTGCCCAATATTTCAGACCCAGGGAGCTGATTCGGTTCCTTCAATCACCAATGGTTTACATACAGCATTTCCTCTACTGGATGTCCCCTTAGAACTTAAGGTGGTATTTGATCTCCTTATTCCGACAGACAGTTTCTGACATGTTGGGTACTCTTGAGTAGTCTTTCCTGACTCGGCTGGCTTCCCCCGCAGGCCTTGAGCTTACCCAGTCACCACCACCATTGTACTTTGTGGTGATGTGTTACTGGAGAGCTCTTCTCTTGGCTAGACTGCAAGCTCATGAGGCCAGGGATCAAATCTGTTGGTTTCGCCACTGGACCTCCTTACTGATCACAGCCCACATACCGCAACCAGTAGGTGTCTGCAGAATGAGTAACTTCTAGTGTTTTGGAAACTTACTAGAAACTGCATTTTCAAATCCTGACAGCCACTTAAAAGTTCTGTTTGGGGATGAAAGAAAGTACATTTTCACACAAAATGCCCACCAATGTTTTTCTGCCATCACTCCCTTCAGGCCCTTGTGGTCTGTCTTTGTTTACCCATAGGTGCCCAGTTCCTGAGGCAATAGGGCCATTTTTTCTGATTGAAGTGATGAGTCAAAGAGAGAAGCTTTGACACAGTGTATATGGCAGATGACTACAAGGAGAGCGCAACTCTCCAGCTTCTGTGGTTCTGCTGAGGTATGAGATACACCCACCGCTCTTCATTTGCCTCTCTTCTCCTCTTTTGCTGTAACTCTCTTGCATATACACACATGCCACTATCACCAGGTGGTGAAGCAGGGTGAGGGAGCTTCATTAAGCAATAATTGACATTTACTTTTTCTAGCCATAGTGGTAGTAGTGGTAATGTGCGTGTGTGTGTGTGTGTGTGTGTGTGTGTGAGAGAGAGAGAGAGAGAGAAGAGAGAGAGACTGGTTAACTAATCAACCACAGCATAAAAGTAGTTCACTTTATTTCTCATAGAGTTTAGTTTTGCTAGTTATTTTTACTGGAAACGATTGAAAATCATTTTTTATATTGGCACTGTCCTTCTTGCACCATTACCAGAGAAAGTCATGGAATAACAGTAGTACCTTTATGTGAGTGTTTAGTTCAGAGAAACTAAACATGACAGACTTCTTCTTATTTTTAGTTTTTCATTTTAACATTTGTACTTATCATTTTCTTAACCAGTTTTTCATTCATTTAACGTATCACATTTCCTCAGAAAATCAAGGCTCTTTGTATTTAGCTGGTTCCCCTCCCAGATTATTCTACCTGCAGATGCCAGAACAATTTTGCTAATTCATAGCCCTGCAGATGTTGCTTACTTGGTCCAAAGCCTCCAGGGGCCCCCAAATACCTATAGGATGAAGGCCAAATCCCTTAGCCTGGCAAGGAGAATTCTCCAGCTGGATAGCCCGAGCCTCTCTCATTATTTTCTGTGTTTTTCTACCTACATTGGTGGAGTGCCAACTGAATGCAAGGCTGTGTGGTTGGGAGACTATGACAGGTTAAACCTAATTCCAAGTAGCTTACAAATTTGAGATGAGAGGCCAATAATGAATCAAATAACCACTTTGTAAAGGAGAGGAACCACATCCTTCTAATTGTGAATGTGTGTGGAGTAATGATCACAGAATTTGGGGCTTGATACCAGTAAGTGCTTACTCAGTGCAATAGGTACACACATGACCAATGCTAAGACTAGTTGTTCTCTTGTGAGATTAATGTGAAAGGAGGGATTGCTGTGGTCCATGGTACAGGTTGATATGAAGGTTACTCAAAGAGAGTATGGGATGCTATGAATCTGGTGCCTTGAGAGGCTGTCGATGGAGATGAAATATGGGCAACTACAAATGGAGGATCATTCACTGATGGATAATCAGGAGGGATACCTACCAGGAGAAGGGGATAAAAGATGGCAAAACAGTTTCCATTCTAATGGAATGATGCTTACCATGGTAAGAAAAGGGAATATCAAAAGGAGGTTGAGGAGTGAAGTTTTAGAAAAAATTTTGAGGACCCACTGAAATATTTCAAGGAGCATGTCTTGTAGTTGTGTAGGAAATGTGTAAAATTTGTTGCAGTGACATATAAGTGGCAAATAGAAGACTTTGATTTGGAGACATGGTTGAACCATAGTTGAGATTGCTTGGGAAAGAGTTGGAAAGAGAATAATCTCTTTCTCATCTCTAGGAAACTTTGCTCCAGGCCAGCATTCTGTGCTTCACTCTCCACCAGGGGCAACTTTGCTCATGTCATCCTCTGCTTTTCTTGACACTTTATTTCTTGAGTTTGTCAAACATGTCTATACCATCAAGTACATTCCACATGCTTGGATAGGCACTATGAATTAGGTCATAGAAATGGGTTCTACATCTTCTGAGACATTGTTTTCAAAATCTTGTTTAAGACCTAGCCCACATTGGCTTTTCCCATTTGTGAATGTTTGGAACACATTCTGCTTCAAATTGCACATTGAGTCTAGGATGTGCTGGTGTCTGTACTTCTCTTGTTAGGACAGTGCTGATCTAGAAAATGGAGCCATTGAGAGCTGACACTCATTTTATGGTTTGAGTTCCCTGAAAGCCTGACGCAATGCTCTGTCCAAAGATGGTGCTATTTTAAATATTCTATGGCTTGGTTGTTATTCACTAGTTTCTCCTTCATCCCTCATCTGTATTGCCATCAATTACTACACCTTAAGGCTCAAAGACTTAAAAAATAGATAAAAATATGACTTGTAATGACTGATAAATTATAGAGACAATTTTAGTGGAGGACGCTTCTGCTCACCTTGTCATTCAAAAGAGCTTAAGTGCTTTCTGCCTTCTAAATATGTGGAGATGCTATAAACACTGCTGCGAAGAATGAAGTGATAATTAATACTTAAGTAATTAATCTCTCAGCTCAGTCCATGGTTAGTAGTCTGGTAGAGCTGTTCACAGTAAAATCATTTGGCTTTTACTATCGAGAAAATAGTTTCAAGAAAATCTGAATTGTCCTGAAGATTTTGTGGATTAGGGATCGTGGAGTTGTAAACCTTAGATTTTGAAGGACAGTAGACACTGGTCAACCAAAGGATAAATGGCTTCTTCTACAATTATAGGTGACCAGTAGGATCTCCCAGGACACTGTGTAGAAGAGAGTATAAGGTAGAGTTTGGGATTAGTGGGAAAGTATCTTGGTGGAATGTGTTCACCACATGTACTGGTGGTGACATGTGTTTATCTTCTGGGAAACATCTTCATGGTACAGGTCAGGAAATTAAATCTTAGAATATAGAAATTTTCAACAAAGAAACATTTATTAAATCTTACTATTGCCATGTAATTTGCTACATGATGTAAGATTCCCCTTCTCCTTACCACCTTATTGAAAAAGGTGGGACTCCAAAGCCCTTAGCCCAGGGCATATTACGGAAAGTATATTTGTATTTCTATATATTTTCCCTTGTACTAGACAGAAGAAAAGTGTTCTCATGCACTTATTTTCAGCTAACCCACTTAACAAGCAAATTGAATGTTGATTTCTTAACCTAGCAACCTAAATATAGTTACTTTTCGCACCTTTGATTTTTGCAAGCATTGCATCTCTCTCGGGAATAACTTCACTCATATTTTCAAATGTGAGTATCTCTGATCATGCCAGAAGTCCCAAACCTAGATGACTAATGTTGAGTCCTTTGAATTTTAAAATAAGCAGAAGCTAATTCATGAGTTTGTTCACTTTTCCCCTCACAGCCTCAAAGCATTCTGATAGACATTAAGTCTACAGTTATCTCCCTCATTCACATCCCCAGAGTATTTTTAGTTTAGACATTAAATAGTCTGATGCAGATGGTAGAAGAATTCTGGCTTTAAATTTAACTTTTAGATGTTTTAGTGGGCATGGTTCAGGTATACAGCTATGTGATTAACGGAGCATCTGGAAGTAGCCATCATGTCCATGAAATTTAGGTGAGGCTGTTTGGTTGGATCAGTGCTTAGTTACATCTCAGGGGAAAGAACTCTGTAGCAGTCATGTATCTAAGGTCAAATCCTATCTCTTGCCTGCTGTGTGATTTTGGCAAATCCTATTTAACTTCTGTTTCATTACTATGAAATATGGATCAGAAAGAAGCCTAGCTTCTAGGGATAGTATAAAAATTAAATACCAGAGAGTGGAGATCTGATCCAATTGTTTCTCATCTATTTTGTTCTGTCTCTTAACTGCCACCAACTGCATAAGTTAAGTCACTATCATGCTATTCATGATTTTGCATATTAATGGGGTGGTTCTTCTACATCATGTTATTTTGATCATTATCTGTAGATAATTTGATCTGTATTTTGATCGTTATTTGTAGACCTGGATGTTCTTACATCAACTGAACTTGAAGGCCCCAAATGTCACTCTGACATACTCTGTTGGTCTAGGTTTTCACACACAGCCCAGATGCAAGGGAATGGGAAATAACTTCATCTCTTTTTTAATGTTGATGTTTATTTAATTTTACCTCTTAATTCAGGGAGTGATGTATGTTAACAAGGAGAAAAGGCATTATTTGACTCACCTTTGGGAACTTGTTATCACTTCATTACATTTTAAATAAAATCTGCAATCCTTGTCATGGCTTTTTGGTCTTTGTCTCCTACCATCTCTACTCTGTCCCTGGAATTTATAATGCCCCATCCAGTTCACAGATAAAAATAAGCCAAATTCAGGGCCGGAGGGTTAGCTCAGTGGTTCCAGCGCCTGCCTCGCAAGCGTAAGGACCTGAGTTCGATCCCCGGTTACCACATATAATGCTGGGCGTGGTGGCTCACGCCTGTAATCCCAGCACTCGGGAGGCAGAGACAGGAGGATTGCTGAGTTCGCGGCGGCTTGCCTGGGCACCATAG
>PVIC010010625.1:0-43028 GCA_004025085.1 Thryonomys swinderianus
CTTCCTTCCTTCCTTCCTTCCTTCCTTCCTTCCTTCCTTCCTTCCTTCCTTTCCTTCTTTCTATGGTACCAGGGTTCAAACTAGGGACCTTGTGCTTGCGAGGTTAAATCCCCAGCCCTAAGTATTATTTGATATTTTCCTTAAAAAATATTTAATACTTGATACTTCCTTCCACTGCTTAATTTCTTCCACTACTTAAAGTTAGACCTTCTAAGCAAGTGGTAGCTGTTACACTTCGGCACAACCAACGATGAGGAACTGAGGATACCTCCCCTCCATTAGGATGATTAATTTTTCCAGTACTCAGAACCTGGGAACTTTCAACCGAGAACTGATATGAAGAATATAGGAAGTGAGAGAAAGCAATAAACATTCATTACTATCTTTGTCTTCCTTCAGATACAGTTTAAATGTGTAAGTAGCATACCAAAATATGAAGTGAAGAGATGTAGGAAATATGTAGAAAAAACTGTTACTATAGCCAGATTTCATTGTGGAATGAAATGGACAAAAGCAATTGTCATCTTAGAATTTATGATAGTCAGTGATGAAAAGATAGGCAATGTAAGAGGAAGGGCTATTTAAAAGAGATGGTGTGCTTTTCAATTAGAAAAATTTATTAAGTAAAATACATTTCCATTAATCCTTCTCAGAATGCCCACTTCACTTTTGAAACATGCTTATCCCATTATTCTTGCTACTTTCAGAAGCAGTTCTAGAAGTCTGTTTTGTGAGTGTCTTTCCAAAGTGTGATAAAATATCTGGTGAATGCTGTAGCCAAGCAGCATCAACAGAAAGGCAGGCTTGTAAAGCATTATGGCATGTTTTCATCCACCTTGTTCACTGGATGTGACACTGTGCACCTTCTGAATCTTCCCCAAAGTTAAAATGACCATTAAAGAGAATGTGTTAAATGGATTCAGAACACTGAGGCAGCCATCCATCAGTGCAACTAAAGACAACTAAAGACAGTCATTATCATTATTATGCTTATGATCCAAATGGCATTTAAAAATATGTGTTGGTCTTTAGTAGCATATATTTATGCCTCTTCTTTCTTTAAATTTTTTAAAACACACCTTCCTAAATCCAGGCAAAAACATTAGGTAAATATGAGATAGGATCAAAAATGTGGTGAATATTTAAATATAAATTTTTTAATTGAATTCTTTATTGATACATTTTATATACAGCTCACAATCACACTTAACATTGGAGAATTTGTACCACTATATGACATGAGTTAATTCTTATTTTACCCATATCCCTACCCACCTCACAACTCTCCACCCCTATATACATGTTCTTTCTTTTCAAATCATATTTATTATTTCCCCTCATTACTTTCCCATTTACATTTCCTTTGAATATTTCCCATTTCATAAAATCTATCACACATTCTAGAACTCATTTACATCTATAGGTTCTCATACAGAGAAAAGATACGGTATTAACATATCTGTGACCTACTTATTTCACTTATTAGTGTGTGCTCAAGGTGTGTCCATTTGCACATAATTGAATGAAACTTGTCATTCTTTATGGCAGAGTAATACTCCATTTTATTTTAAAAATCCCACATCTTTTTTATCCAGTCTTTAGTTGATGGGCATATGGGTTGTTTCCAAGACTGGGCTATCACAAACTGAGCTGCTATGAACCTGGGTGCACATATATCTTTACAATACGATTCTTTTAATTCCTTCAAGTATATTCCTAGCAGGGGAATAGCAGGGTCAAATGGGACCTCTAATCCTTGTTTTCTGAGGAATCTCCACATTGATCTTCACAATGGTTGCACAAACCTACAATCCCACCAACAGGAGAGAAGAGTTCCTTTCTCCCCCCAGCCTTGCCAGCATTTATTGGTGCTTGATTTTGCAATAGCAGCCATTCTTTGTGGAGCGAGATGAAATTTTAGTGTTGTTTTCATCTGCATCTCTCAAATGAACAGTGATGTTGAGCATTTCTTCATATGCTTCTTAGATGCTTTTAAATCTTCCTCTGAAAAGCATCCAATTCAGAGGCCCATTTTTTAATTTAAACAGTCTGTAAATGTGGGGAGACTTAAACATTAAAACAGAAACAATAAACCTGCTGCAAAACAGGTTAGATAGAACTCTTGGAGACAATGGCTTAGGCAGAGACTTTATGAACAAAACCTCTATAGCACGAAAACTAAAAGAAAGAACAAATGGGATCTCATCCTACTAAAATTTAAATTTTTTACAGTAAGAGACAGTAAAGGTGAGAAACTAAAATATATCTGTTTACTTGTGCTAGAACCTGTTCATTGAATGCAACTTCTAAAGTGACAGTGTCAACAACTGAAATGGCCAAATAGCCAAGAAGATAGGAAAATTATGATAAGTACAAGAAAAAGCAGTTAATAGTTGTGTGTTTTGTTTTCAAAACTTACTAGGGGTGGTACAGAAAAACAGTTCAGTTTCTATTTTATTTGCTCCTTTTCTGTCAAGAATTACTCTATAACAGATGAAATTGATAAATAACAAAAGCTCAAGGTTGGCAAAGAGAGTCAAATAGAATATCTAAGTAGCCAAAATCCATGTAGTTTTAATTCAACAGTCTTGGAAAATCTTTTTTGTTGTTCTACCTCTTGTCTTAGGCTTCCCAATGAAGATCAGCCCTTGGGGGAATTTATATCTAAGGAAAAGGAGATGAGGAGAGAAGTGTGTGTGGTGCCAAAGAGCAGAGTGCTCAGGGCAGCTTCTCCCAGTCTCCAAGTACGGGACATAGTGGTCAGCTGCCAACAAGTTTGAGGAAAGCTTCCTGGATGGGGGACTGAGCTGTGACTGGAAAAATGGCAGGATATAAGGTTTGACTTCTGGCCCAGATAAAACTACAGAAGACTGAGGGATACCTGAAGGATGAGAGAGAAGTTAGAAGTATGGATTGAAGTGGTTAAATTATGAACTTTTCAAAGAATAGAAACTTCAAGTATGTTATAACAGAGAAGAGACTCCAAGACAGTTGTATGTAGGCTTATTGGCATAAGCTTCATGTTGCATTGGAGATACCTTGGGATGACAGGAAGGCAGGACTAATTGGGGTTAACTCATCAAAGTTGTGCTTTGTACAGGCACACAGATCTGCCTTTGTATCCTGGTTGTCTCTAGGCTGCCCTCTGTGATGGTATTTTCTTCAGTGCAGCAATTCTTTGCAGCTATGGGCCACTTCCAAGGAGGAACACAGCTGTGAGCCAGCTACAGCCTGAAACCAGCAGCTGCAAGATAGCTATGGTAGTTCTGAAGTGGGCATCTTCAATCCATAATGTGTGGATTCAGAAAATGCTATCTGCAGTAGTTCAGGGTCTTCAAAGGAGGCACTGAAGAAGTTACTAACAATGCAGTGTCACAGGAAACCTTTCTGCTATTTGGGAGAAGAAACGTCAATCTCTAGAGGTCAGTATGGTTTCAAAGAAATGAGAGGTATTAATTCGATTTCAGCAAGACCATAACTTTTACAAAATCTTTAAGATACAGAGATCTTGAGATAACCCTCTCTATAGCTGGGCCCAAGGGGTGCCAATTAATTCCATAGGGCTTGATTCTCAGTTGTCATATTCATCATTGTCTTGGAGGAAGATACATAGGCCTGTTCTCAGCAGAGTGAAATCATGGGTCAAATCTAATAAGGTGAAACATGATAGGATGTCCCATTTGCTCTAGGTCTAATTGCACAACCATAAGAAAGGAAAGACTTGGCCTCATAGCTAATGGGAAAAACAGAAAGATCATGGTCAATAGCTCAGAATGAGCCAAGAGTCCTGAGGTTGCATGTTTTGGGAATAAAAATAATTATCAATGTTCTGAGTTAGCAAACCATCAGATTTTTTTCATATGGCAGATGGACTCCATTTAGATACTTAAGTAAAACTACCCTAGAAACTACAGATAGCCATTCTGAAACTTTTTAGTTTCAGAATTCCTTTACCATCTTAAAAATTAAGGACTTCCAGGGGCCGGAGGGTTAGCTCAGTGGTTCTGGCGCCTGCCTCACAAGCGCAAGGTCCTGAGTTCGATCCCCAGAAACCACATACAATGCTGGGTGTGGAGATTCACGCCCACCAACAATCAATACCGCATACCACAATGTTGGGCGTGGTGGTTTACGCCTGTCATCCCAGCACTCGGGAGGCAGAGACAGGAGGATTGCTGAGTTCCAGGCTTGCCTGGGCTACACAGTGAGCTCAGGGCCAGCCTGAACTACAAAGCGAGACCCTGTCTCAAAAAAAAAAAAATTAAGGACTTCCACATTTTTATCCATATAGATTATGCCTCTCAAAATTACTACATTAGAAATTAAAACAGGAATGCTTAAGATGTTTATTAATAAATTTAAAATAATGGTAAGGCTACTACATACACACATAACTTATTTTTATTTATTTCTGTGGTTTTGGAGGGTGTTGGCCATTGAACTCAGGACCTTGCACTTATGAGGAAGGCTCAGCATCCCTGAGCTAAATCCCTTTCCCACAGAACTTATTTTTAGAAAAAAGTAACTATATTTTACCAAAAATAGTGAGAAGAGAGATTTACTGTTTGTACTTTTATAGCTCTCTTAAATATCTGTCTCAACAGAAGACATTCAGAGTTTCATAACTGCTTTTGTATGCAATTTGTTGTAGTATATTGTTTTAGTTTACATATAGTACACATATGAAAATCCATCTTCATATGGGTATGTGTTAGGAAAAGGTAGTTACTTTAATAGTAAATGCCTATATTCTTCTAGATACCATTCCCACACTACACAAACAGGAGTTAAATATTAGTTACAAGGTTTAATCTTAAACCATATTAGTGAGCATTCACACTGTTTTCCATTAAACACTATCTTGTAGTGTGCCTGGATCTTCTGTTTATGCATGGTTTTATAACATCATGCATTGATCAACTGGAAAATATTGGTTCCCTATATTACTCAGAACTTCCAAATATTGACACAATTTTTAAAAAAAATACATTTTGTTAATACTATATTGACCTGTGTCCTCAGGAAAATCTTTAAATACTGGGGAGCTGTCAGGATAACAATGTTGAATGTTTCTAAAATACTTATTTTTGCTTGGAAGCTCAAATTTTATCACTAGCAGGAAATACTAGGAGTTATTTTCCTTGAAATGACAAGCTCACTTTATTTTTGAGAAAACATCTGCCAGCTTTTCAAGTCTAGATAATGGTAGTTCACCTGTCATTCATGCAAGTAAAAATGGTGCTCCATGAGAAAGCCACGTGTTCAGCTCACCAGTCAAAGAGTCTGGTGATGTAGCAGAAGTGCTTATATATTCTTCTGATTTGTCAGAACGTTAAAAAAATATATATGGACTCAAGATTTATATTAAATGGGAAAAATTTGTACCGCTTCATCAAGGATGTTTTTAGTGAAACTGCGCTGTCTCCCCCTCCCTTCCTTTTCCAAACTAGTGTAAGACAGCGAAGACTGCAGTGACAGTTTGTTGCCAGTATGTTGATTTATGCTAAGGCAACAGTAATTTTACCCATCACTGCTTCACAACATTAGTGCAAATGTTAACACAGGGGAAAAAGCACATAATGTCTTGGTATTATTATGAAAATATTTTGACCTCACGGACCCTCCACCTTCTGAAAAGATCTTAGAAACCACAGTGGGTGCAAGGGATATGGAGTCTAATGGCAAGGGTTCCTCTTATGGAGTTGTGTTCTCATTCTTGGGTTCTTGAAAATGAGGTTAAGGCGCAATGCACAGGATGAGGAAGAGTGTATTTGCATAGGTGAGCGAAGAAACTGCCAAAGCCTATGAGCAAATGACCTGGACATTCATGTATCTGCTTTTTTCCTTGAGGTTACAGTGAGCAGTTAAAGAGCCTCATGAAACAGCCCCATTACAATTAAATAGTCTCAGCACCAACTTAACCTGAGATAGCATTTTTATCTACTGAAATTTTAAAAAACAAAAAAATCTAAGTTGATGAAATGTTTTACTCTCTGAGAAGGGATTCAAGTTTGCAATGAAGTATATTTACATTTGGGTCAGGAAATATATGAGAATAAGGTGTACATTCTCACTTGGAAATTCTTATTAATATAATCCAGAAAAACTTATAACTAAATCAAGGTAGCCTAAAAGGTGGTATTAATAGTGGCTATGGAGAGATTGAGGATGATTTAAAATTTTAGATACTAAAGTAATGAGTATTAAATAATGAGAGTAGGTAAGATCATAAGAGTAATAAAAAAGTTAACTGAAACAAAAAAGAAACTATAATTGCAAAGAAATGCACAACCAAAGCAGTCACTATAATTTAGAAAGAACTTAATTCAGGCTTTCAGGGGTTAAAAGAAGTTTAGTATTGCAACATTTGCTGTGACTTTATAGGTCAGCAAGCACAATTGTATATTACAGCAGACGATGACTAGTACACTGAGCCAGGAGCCACATTTCATGATTTCTTCTTGTCTAGAACCCTTGGGGATTAGTATCGTTTTCTGACTCAGTTGCCTCTGACCCATAGAATCTGCCCTATTGAAATTTGTAGATGAAAGTCTTTCTAATCTTCCTAGTTGCTGCCAGATGGTCACTGCGTGTAAGCCTGCTTCTGGCAGACCCATGCTCCTTGAGCCATAGCCACGTGTGCAGAAAAGTGTGTGGAGCACACTGTGCGGAAGGCCGTGCATGCCGCGACCTGACTGGCATTCCACAGCTCCAGTCCACTTCCCCTTTCATGAAACAAAGAAACTCAACAAGATACTGGTTTCTTTCTCTTTGGACATTTTTGTTGTTGTTTTATAAAATGAGATCTTTGCTTAACTTTTGAGTTTTTTTCTTAGGCATCCCTGCTGCATGTAATATCTATATGAAAAACCATTATTTTCATAGGAATGCTTAAATTAATTAAATATCACAGTCCTAAAAGTTGACTACAAATTTAGTGGTATTTCCTCTTTCACCTGAAGAACAATAACTTTTTCATTTTAAGCCTTATAAGGTTAAGAAGTCCAAATTTAAAAAATTGGATTGTACAATTAAACAACTGTTGCTTATTTTTTTGCCCTTTATAATCATGTTAACCTTGGTTGCTACATTTATAAATTGTTGCAAAATACCTGGCTCCTAACTAAGGTAATACACTTCATACTACATACTAATTGTACAACCCCCATCTCATTGTGTTCACCCATCCTTGTTTGAAGTGCTCTCAGATAGACATTAGTCTTCTTGCTTTGAAGTACTGAACAGAGGTGACTGAGAACTACAAACAGTGTCAAGGTCAGAGAAGTAAGGAAAGCGGTAACAGTAGACCTGCCTTTGCCTAGTTTCCAGGAGTGTAACTGTGGCATTGCTGTTATCTTTACTCTTCTGTCCGTTTTGAAGTTCATGTAAAGATGAAACTTAGGCACATGCTGATATTGTTATAAAATGTATATTTTAATACCTTATAATATGGCAGTCTGTTAGATAGAAAAATCCTTTAAAAGTATCATTTGATATTACCAGTAATTCTGGATTTTAGACTGTAAGAGCCTCACTTTCATTGTCATAATTTTGAATCTCTTGCCAGTATTCCTTTGACTCTACTGCTCAACTTTTCCAGCCCTTTCTTCAGTCTTCATAACTTATCTAAGGTCTTGGGTCAGAAGGAGCGAGGTGTCCTGTGTGTAAATCCTCCCAGCTGTGCTGCCTTCTTGTATGTTGTACCCCTCCGACTAGTCCTTTGTATCTGTCCCCTCATGCCATCTGTTTCTTGCACTTACAGTGAATGCTCAGGAACCAGAAACCCTGGAGAAAGGTGCAGAATAATCCATTGCTCTCAGATGTGCGTTAGCTTCTTTCAGATTTTTGTGTGTAGACTCATCTTTACCATCTCCACTTCAAACATGTTTTTCTTAGTGAAACTAAGCCAAAAGAAAAGGAGCTGATTGGCATAGAAATGAGTCTGCTTTCACTTCTCAGTTGTATTAGAGACTGTTATAAAGTATTTTCAATGCTGTGTGCTAGAGTTAGGGACAGCTGAGTCCGTGAAGGCTGCAGTGGAGAAAGCCAGGTGGGAGAACACAAGAGAGAAAACTGTGTTTGTGCGTTCCAAATAGCGGTTCTGTTTTTAGAGAGGCAATGCTCTAAAACATTGTTTAAGTGACAATGCTGAGTAATATAGAACCCGCCCACCTTTGTGAACATGTTTTCCAAGTTCAGAGACAGTCAGCATTTAAATAAAATTATAGAAAAGAATCCACCTATAAACTGAAGGGTTTTATTATATTTCTTCTGTTGGCCAGTGCCTGTACAGGCTAGGCTAGTGCTCTGCTGAACTGTGTGCCCAGTTTCTAAAGTGAAGGTTTTAGTGAAGATTAAGGAGAGACACTGAGGGTCAGAGCTAGGGCTCAGTAGCACATGCCTGAAGTTTAAAATCCCAGTTTACATATTCAACTGAGTCTCAGAACCTGGGCAAGTTATTCAAACTCAGTAAATTTCATTCCTTGCACTCATAAAATGATGAGAGTACAAGTATTAATTATGGTCTCATAGAACTGCCTTGTGGATTTAGTTATATAATGGGTTATAAGTGCTGATAATATGAACATTTAAGCAATAAATATTAGATATTCTAATAGTTACATAAAAATAATAGTCACATAAAAATATCTAGTCTCATAATCAATGAAGCCTGGGCAGGTGATGAACTAAACTCCAACTTCATTTCAGAACATAATTTTTGATCCTGTGTTTTACATCTTGTAAAATACATTATAATTCAATAAACTGTTTTCTGAACATGTTTTATGAGAATGGTAATCATTGTGAGTCAAAGATTTTCTTATGCTGCCTCCCTCTCCCCACTGAAGAGATGACAGTCAGCCCTCAGCCTGATGTAAACATCACACACACTGCCTGGGTGCTAATAAGGTGTCTCCCCTCTCTTTTCAAGAAATGTCAGCCAAACAGCTTATTTGTTTATCACTCTTTTTTTGTTTGTTTGTTTGTTTTTGTTTTTGAGACAGGGTCTCGCTTTGTAGTTCAGGCTGGCCCTGAGCTCACTCTGTAGCCCAGGCAATCCTTGAACTCAGCAATCCTCCTGTCTCTGCCTCTCGAGTGCTGGGATTACAGGCGAGAGCCACTACGCCTGGCACTTATCACTCTTTTTGGTTATTTATTCTAAACAAGAATATTAGTAAGTCAGAAATAGCCATTTTGTTAAAAACCGCGTAATTAGACAGATTTGTGACCCATAGTAGGGCAATAATCCATCTGTTATGGAAATAGATCAACTTGCAAATTAAATTGATTAATGTAGAAGAAAAAAGTCTTGATTTTTCTCACAGAAGCATTTTCCTAAAAAGATTTGGAAAGATGTGATTCTCTATTCTTCCTTCCTTTACTCAATCCAGAAACAAGGCTAAATCTTTAAAGAGAAAAATAGGGTACAATTTATGTTTTGGAATTCTATAGATTCTAATTGATCTTTGTCATATATTTGACTAGGTATTATAGTCATTGGTAAATGTGTGACTGTGTGTGAATTTTGCACTTAGTTTGTTATTCTATTGTTTTCATCTTGTCTAATCACACACAAAAATCTCCTGATGATTCTTGTAACAGTGTATGACTGGCCTAATAACTTCACATGTTGAAGAGTTTTGTGCTGCAGCTGAGAGGCATGTAAATACAAGCTGCTTATTTGCAAGAAGCTTCCAGATTTGCAATATGATTGCTATGGAAACCACATAATGAAAACCTTATAACCATCTGTGGGGCTTGATGGATTTTACTGCATAGCTGAGCTGTTTTTGTTTACTGTTATTAAAATGTTGAATGAGATATATTAACCCACAAACATTGACTACTTGTGGTATTAATTAGTACTATATAATGACATAGTGCCTCAACACCAAAATAAAATGTTTAATAATAAAGCTAAATAAGACAATGTGTAAGTGTATATTATTGTGAAGGTAATTACTGCCTAGAATTCTGGTCACCTGTTTTTACATTTTGTTTAGTGCTGTGAAGAGATTTGTTCTGTTAAATGAGTATATTAGAATTTATTTTATGAATTTTTAATCCATTGGTTGGTTCAGTATTTTTTGAACATCTCCTTTATAACAGGTTCTGATGGAGGTTCACTCTCGAGGTCTTTTTCATCCCTACAATTTATAAAAAAAAAAAAAGACAAATTTGATTGTATTGTTTTCCATTAGGAGCTGTTTGTATTGTTAACCCAAGATAAAATAAGTGGATTGAAAATTAAGAGAAATTGATATATGAAAGTATGTAAGCTTTTTGCCTAAAAATGTCAGTCCTAGTTTTTAAATGGTAAAAGAATGTGTTTTACATATGTGTTTCATGTTCTAAAATGCTACTTATTAAATAACATCTCATAGGGGCTTCACTTTGGATACTTCTCAGTAAACATAGATAGGTAAATGTTTTTAATATCATTATTTTGATAATTTAAGAAGATAATTATAAAGGACAGAGTCCTCTGACACCACTACAATGCCTAACGTGCTATATAGGCACTTAAATTTTAAAAAATAAAAATAAATTTGTAGGGGTAAAGTCTTCTGAATTGTTCATTAATTTAAAACAAAGAGTGGAGTTTTCCCATTTAATTATTAATAATTAATTTTTACGATATTTTGTGTTGACAAGTCTAAATCCTAGTCATCAAAAACCGCTTAATCTTTTGATGTGGCGTCAGCGTTTGAGGACACATGCCCTTAACTTCTTCAATTTTCTCCTTACTGTTGGATTGGTGACTAGATTGAAAAGGGAGTATAAGTTAGGGACATAGAAGATGTGAAAAGTAAGGAAAACTGTTTCTTTCACCTTTTTAAAAAATTGTCTATTTGTCATATGTCAGATGAATGACTTGGTCTAACTATAATGTCTCTTATTTAAAAGTTTACTAAACCCACCCCTCTGGTTGCTCTCTTTCCCCCTCCCCACGCCCATCCAGGCGGTCGGGCTAGCAGACACAAAGCTTATCGATTCTTATAGTTCCTTTACCTTCCACAACCACCTCCTTCCCGTTTCCTCTGCCTCGTCCCTGCAGGACTTCCTTCTCCTTTATCAAGGCTTTCCTGCCCCTCCTCCAAACTGCCAGAGACAATAGGCTCAAATGATTATTCCTGGAGCAGTTTCATCCCTGCCCATTCTCTGCTCCAAGGTCTCGTAGGGTTCTCACTGCCGACCAGATAAACCTGCAGTTTTAGCCGGGTGTTCATGGACCCTCCACAGCCGGCCCGAATGAATCACTAGCACCCTCTCCCCTCCTGCTCTTCCCCTGTGAGTCCCACGTTATTTTCTCAGAATGGATGTGACTGTGCCTTGTTCGTTTCAAGTTTGTGGCTTTCTCTCTGTCTAAAAATAGGCTTCTTCCCATTTCTGCTTATTTAAATTTTTTCCATGCCGCAGGCCGCCTTGGCATCCCTGGTTAGGAGTGGTTCCCTTGTACTCCTTCAGTGCCTTGTGCCTCATAGCACATTTGGGCCCCATTTGCCCATTTTCTTTTAATGTCTCCTTCAGCACTGAGCCTCCTGAAGGCAGAAACTCCTTACTGTCCCAGAGGCCTTCCTGCCACGACGTATGGAAAGGAAACAGTACTCCCTATTCCTTGGCAAATCTCTCTCCTACTCAGTTAATTCTCAGTCAAAATCAATTGATTGGTTTAAGAGTTTATTTGAATTATCTTGTATGTTACCTTTTGAAGTTTTGGATTTTTCTTAAAATTATGATTCTTCTTGAATCTAGTTTTCCTTTAGCATCCCCTTTATTCACATAATGTAATATTTCTAAGTTATATATCAGTCCTTAGGTAAAGAAAGTTAATAAACATAATTTTCATAAAACAGTTTTTGTGGTATTAGGATTAAATCTAGGCCCATTATACTGAGCTGCCTCCCCAGACCCTATTTTGTGTTTAACTTTGAGACAGTACAGAATCTTGCTAAGACACAAAGTTGCCCAGACTTGGGCTCAGATGTGCTGCTCTGCTTCAGCCTCTGAGAATTCTGGGTTTACAGGCGGGTACCACCACACTCTGCTTAAATATATTTTAGTATAAAAGATTAAATAGTTTGATTCTATTTATAACCTTTCTCATTTCATTTTATCATAATTTTTCAGTTTAATTTGAGGATAAATTGTGGGAGAGTAGAAAGACTGTAGGCAAAGCCCTGACTATAGTTAGGATGAAGAACAGAAACTGTATAAACACACATTGACGTTTGAGTAACATGCTTTGAAAATTCCTTCACCTTTTGAGTTTTATTGTCCACAGAATGAGGATTTAAAAATTATGTACAAAGTCTTTTCTCCATAGCATATAACACTTGGCGGGTCCTTAGTATAATTTTGGAAGGAATTACCATAAAGAGTGAGGATCCTTCTGTTATCCTTCCATGAAAATTAAGTGAGAAAACACAGGAAAGTGGTACTCAGTAGATGACTTATAGGTTAGTTGTATTTTACAGTGCACATTTTCCCCTTGCCACATCAGTGTTTCAGGAACCCTGATTTTATCTGTACTATCCCTGCCACACAGCATAACGTAGTGGTTATTTTCCTGGATTTGAGGGCTCTACCAGAGAATTAATATTGTTCCACATGAGTTTCTGTAAATGTTTGAAACAGGTGTGTCATTCATTAGTATGTATCTTACATTTTATCAACCAACTAGATAAACCTTAGTAAAGTTGCTGTTTGCAAATAACTAGTGGTTTATTTGTTCAGTGTTGGATTATTGACAAAGGAATATGAACCTTGGGTAGCTTCATTCTTTTAAGAATAACATTTATGTGTTATAAAGTTATAGTCTTGCTCCTAAGATGGGATGATTACTGCACAGTTATTCCCGAGGAACCTCTTCAGTGCACCACTCACACTATTTATTTACAGAAGAAGAAGAGGAGGACAATGTTTCTGTGAAAATGGAAGAACAAAGGAAAACAAGTCTGGACAATGTGCACCACCCCTCAGGTAATGATTATGTAGCTTCCTGGCAGAGCTTACTTTGGTTTTGTTTTCATCACATCCGTGCTGTTCTAAAGATGTTCACACAGCTCCCAGAAGTTGGCTTGTTTGGCCTTGATGTCTTATGGCTGATAAGCTGCTTAGTCCCATTTAGGATGCATAAAAACCACTTGAGAAGGATTTATAAAGTAAGCCAATTTATACAAGGTATTCCTTCCTGAATTACTTTGTAATGACTCAATTAGCTTTCATTTCTGCACAAAGGAGATTTAGTTGCATAAATTAGCTTATCATCATTGAGGAAGTGTCACTGCTAAAGGACAGTTTATAGATACAACATGCAGTTGCTGTCAAACCTATAAGAATGTAATATAGACATCTGTGTATACTTTGTGCTTGAGCAGAACAGACTTCTGCCATTCAGAGACTAACAGGGGACAACAAGTTGCCCAGGGGACAGGCAATGTAGACATCTCTGAAAAGGTCAACTTGACACAGGCTCTGACAATCGACCCACAGCTCTGTCTTCTTTGATAAAAATCAGATAAACTTAAGACCGCTAATTGATCTGCAGCCTGTTTAAATGTTGGCCATGCATATCTTCATTGCATATGATTAACACGGAAAGCAAATGAATTGGGTAAGAAATGCCAGAGTCCAGTGACAGCAGCTTAAAAATTGGAAAAGGACACTGGTGGCCTAAAAGACTAGAAAGGATGTTCCCTTTTATCCATTTCCACTTGGCACATGGCCCCAAGTACTAATTGTGACTGAGACTGGAAAAATAACTGCACACGCAATGTACAAAATCACATGCTACAGACAACTTTTCTTGCTTGTTATTTCCAAATAGCAAGAGATAAACCATATCTGAAGTGTGAGCATGAGGTTAGTTTTGATAAACCTCCAATTATTTTACACAGAAAGAAGAGAAGGACTGCCTTCTTATCAGAATTTTACACCTCTTCGAAGCTGCATGTCAGCTGGGGCAAGGTCTGCCCTGTCATCCCCCGGTCCTGCAGAGAGCGGGAGCTGGGGTCACCTTCCCCTCTCTGATATGTCCATACATCACTCTTTCAAGCTGTCAGAGGCAGGGTGGACAAGAAGTGTGTGTTCAGGAAGTAGCATTGCAGAGCCTTCCTCCAGTGCCATGTGGAAAGGAAATGGAGGCCTGATTCCAGACCTGGACAGGAAAGCAGGAGCAGGTTGCTGTGAAAGGTTTTGGTTTTTCTGTTTTCAGAAAGGAAGCACAGACAAAGTCCTCAAATGTTAGCACTCTTGTCCTGTAAAGTGCAGCCATAAAATACAGAGGCATTGGGAAACCTTGAATACCCTGTTCAATAATACTTTACATATACATTATATGCTTTGGGTTATGTATCATGCAGCTGCTGCCAAAAACATGTAGTTTTCTGTTTTAAAAAAATGTTTCTGCAGATGTAAGGGGTAAACGTACAGATAGATATCCTTCCCGCAGATACAAATATTTTGGCTAAAGCAACTTTGCTTTTCAGAAATATATTTTTGACAGATAGATCAGACAGACAGACAGACAGACAGACAGACAGACAGACAGACAGACAGACAGACAGACAGATAGATAGATAGATAGATAGATAGATAGATAGATAGATAGATAGATAGATAGATAGATAGATAGAATCTTTTAGACCTAAACATCTCCCAGATTTTTGCCTTTGAGGGCAGGGGAAAAAATCAGTTTTCATCAAATGAATGCAATAAGTAGATCGAGCTTTTCATGCCATCGTTATGAAACATTGCAATAATTCTTTCCTTTAGTGACATGAAATTCTTTTCAAGCTCCAGTTTTAATGCTTTTGGATCACGGTGACTTTGCTTGTCCCCAGACTGTCAAAGGCGAGGTGCCTGTTAGCCATGCAGGGTAGTGAGCTGACAAGGGTATTACTCGCTTGCTCGGCATCACATGACATGAACTTCTAACCTTACTCAAGAATGTTACATATTTTTCACATTGACTTATTTTACTTAAAAAAATCATAGACTGTCTTAAAGTATGTAAGCCAAAACAAAATCTGTCTTGTGTTCTGTACAAGTTCCTGCATGTTCAAGCTTGTATTTCTAGAAACATACACACATACATGCATGCACATGCACATACACTCATGACCTCATTTGATTTTTCTCTTCAGTTTTATTGTTTTTTTTCATTTGATTTTTAACACTGAAATATGCTTACGTTTCTAAAACTTTCAAACCTATAACATGCAGGGAGAGATTCACTATCATCATGTTTTATTGACATTTAAAAAAAATCTTACCTTTGCAAAAGTAAGTCCAATGTTTAGTTTCTATTTTTCTAATTTGTTAGATTTACCCAATTATTTATTTTTGTATGGTTTTAAAAGTAGGAGTGAGTGTGTTGTTTAAATCTTTCTCAGCTGGCTAATTTATTATTTCTTTCATACCTTCTTGTTTTAATCATTCATGTCTCTCAGGACAAGAAACATAATAAAGTGATTTTCTTTTGGTAACTTTGAAAATACAGATCACAATGTAAATCGAATAGAAAAATTAATCCATGTAGCTGAGACAACCAGACAGAATTAACTTGTACTTCTGAGTGTATGTTTATCACGTTATACTCTAGCCCAGAGCAAACACATATCTCACATAGATTATTTTTCAGTTTATAGGTGAACAGTGTTAACTTTTGGAACCTGTGCTTTTGTGGTTGTATCTATGCCTATTTAATTCTTTTGTGTGTGTGATTAAACATACTTAAAGTTTTAAAAGAATATTCTAGAGGAGCATAATGCTTCCTATGAACAAAGCCATTCCTATGTCCATATTTCATATCAAGAATGTAAACATTACTTTGTTGAGAAGACGGAGACTACTAAACACATAGCACCGGGTTTTTTCCCTGGTTGTGATATTTCTAGTTTATAAATGTATCACGTGCTGAAAAAGATAGACTAGTAAATCATATGTACATATAGCTGTGTGACATAAACAAATTATTCTTTAACGGAGCTCACATATGGGACCCCGAAATGAGGTTGGTCTTTGGGTAACATCATCATCAGGATTATAGAAAGCACAGTTGAAAAGGCATCTTTTTCCCAGGATTGCCAAATTGCGGGCTCCCTTGCCTTTTTACGGCAGTGAGGTTTAATGAAATGCTCACGATGCACATCTAGGGAGAGATGCATCTTGGGCTCGGCGGGGGCCTCCCTTCCCCTCGCCTGGCCCTGTGACTTCCATTAGTGTTAATGGGTGTTTCGCCAAGCGCATCGAGGGGAGGAGAGACCCCAAAGTGATAAGGATTATGTGTTAGAAATCACCATGCACTTTCCTTTTTTGTCTTTTTCCCTACCCCCTTTTGAAAATTTTTAAATGAAAAATGTTCACGAGAGAATCTGAAAAAAGGGGAGCAACGTAGTCAGCTGGGAGCCCATTGGCCCCCAGTACTGCTAAGCCAAAAATCTCTCTCAGTTTTAGCTCAAGTTTTGTTTCTTCTATCTTTTGGGGCCAAGCCTAAAGTTGAGAAATGTGGGAACAAACAGAAGCCTTGACTGGGGAAACCAGCTCTTCAGATCCTGTTACCTCCTGGCTGGCTCACGTGGGGGAGGGCCTTGCATGTGAAGTGATGTCATCCTCTCTTTGCTCTAATTCCTTGACTTTTAAACTGACACTGACGGACTGCGTGGGGCGCAACATTTGACCCACTTAGCAGTTGATTTAATCTGACTAGAATGTTTCAACTTCTAAGTCTTTATTTGTTTAAATAAGTGGTTTTTAAAGGAAATCAGTCACTTTATTATAAAGTGATTTTTTTTCCTGGGTGTGGGGGGGGGAGGACCTTGACAACCCTCAGAGGATCTGGCCAGCCAGAGTGCCCTCTAGTGTCTATTTACAGAACTTACTTAATAGATGCTGGGGGGGTGGGCGTGTAATGAAGGGTGGCCGCAAGCATTGTTAGTTCTTGGTTGGGTTCCCAGGCTTATGTACCTCCCCGCTGATATCAGTGATGAGCACTCACATGCGAGTGTGGAGAAGTCAATAAAGTGTCTGGCTCACCGTCTGCCTCCCTCCTCCTCCTATCTGCCTCTTCCTCCTGTCCCTCTCTACATTCTTAGAAAAGGAGAAAAAAAGTTAATGATTTTGCTAGGTTGTGTATTTTCTGGTCCTTTTTGTTTTTTTTTTTTTACAATTATAATTGAAAAGTAGCATCTTATAAATAGATTCCATGTTATTCAGGTTCTTATCTTGGCTTTAATGTTTTCTAAGATGTTAAAGAGAATTAAAACGTTTTCTAATAAGATTAACATTCTGTGTAAGTCATATGTATGATAAGATGAGCTCCCCACCAGTGTGCTGTGGCTAGCTGTGTTAGAATCACCAAGCAGTCTGCTGTTTGAGAGCCACACAACAGAACTAAGACGACAGCCCTGATCCGGCAAGTGTCTCCACCTTCCAGAATCCAGAGGTGACATTCCAGAGATGGAAGTTGTCAGCACATATGTGTTCTGCCTGGCTAGTGAATACACGGACGTCTTATTGATATCACTTGCATTCTTTTTGCGTTAACTCATCAAAACTCAATTATCATGAAATTAAAAACAGGAAATAGTTCCCAGTGTAACAAAAGCATCCAGTGTATTTAACTCTGTGCTGTATTTAAGGAGACCCACAGTGTATAAACGACAAAGCATTTATTACCCAGTTTATTGTGGTATTACAGAGGGGAGAGCACTAAATAATCAATCAGTTAATGGTCTGTATGGCAGTTTGAGCACATCACATCCATTGTGCTTATGCTGGTAGAAGGATGAGCTGATAATTCCAGTGTCTGTTGCATGTTTATTCAGAGCCTAATGTCCTAAACTGGGGCTGACAAAAATCTGGTGAAAAATGCAACTTGATCGTTGGTGAGTCAAAGGTGCTAAAATGTTTTAGAGGTAACTTCGAGAAACTTTGGCTATAAATTTCCCCCCAAAAAGAGCTACAGTTAACCTTTATGTTGCTTTCATTTTATGATCTTCCTTTACCCAGGTTTTAGGTTTTAGAATTTTAAAAATTGGTTCCCTACTTTGGATTTTTAATCCATGCGTTAGTTCCTGTATTATTGTCATTTTTATGAAGGGTCTCAGATTCCGTGAGAAGTCTGTTTCACAATTTGCCTGTCCCTGTCCACAGACAATGCTCGTTACACAGTATGACAGATGTCTCTGCAGGACACGCTGTGAATGGCTAAGTTTGTTACAGAAAATAACCGGGAACAACTTGGTGCTATTTTGATGAGAACGTACTGCAGCAAGAGGCTAGAGATGCAGGGCAGAAAAGGAAGGAAGAAAGTAAAAACTAGATCTTTCTGAAAATTAATTAAATGACAGCTAGGATTCTTGTCTGGGTATAATAAAATATTCATTGACAGGGCGGATTATTTTGGTGGTCTGGAGTGGTCCTTTAATTTACATTGGTTCAAGCTCTAACTCATGCTTTCTGTTTCTTTTTCCTAGGAGATAAGAGCACAGATTATGCTAATTTTTACCAGGGTTTGTGGGACTGTACAGGAGCTCTTTCTGATGAGTTGTCATTTAAGCGTGGTGACGTGATTTACATTCTCAGCAAGGTAAGAGAGCACCTCAAAATGACAGCGGGAAAAGGGAAACATGGTTTGATTTTTACGCAGTTGGTTTTCTAACACTAGGGAAAAATGCCAATTGGAATTCTTGTAGGCCCTTGTTAACAATTGGGAGTTCACAATAATTAATTATTTTGTCAAGTGAAATATAATCAAAATTTAAACACAATCAGATAACAGGATTCAGCTTAGCAGTGTGTTTACCTATCACTTTAGCCCTTGGCTCCCATCCACCCACTGCTTTCTCCAGAAACAATATACTTATGTGAAAGTTAACATTGTAAGGTATTAGGTTATTTATTATGTTTTTCTTTCCTCTTCCTCTTTATTCTTCTCTGTGCTTATTCTGACTTTGTATGCCATTCACTACTGGAAACACTGTGTTTATAGAACAAGGTTTTCATCTCTATGTAAATATATTGAGTGTTCCGACAATTTAAAAGCAATGCTTTTCTGTTCACAAAGGTTTAGATAAGTTTAACACACTGTATTTGTAAATGTAGTGGTGAAGTATATTGTGTAAAATTCATCTTTAAATAAAAATCTTTATCCCTGCTTTTTTAAGATACTGGATTGTTCAGAATGCACAGGTCTACAAGTCAGGTTTATATTTCTGATAGTATGTGTAAGCTCTCTTAACTTGCATACTTTTTCTCCTAGTGTTATATGGAAATTAACAAACTTCCTCTGTCTACTTTGTGATGCTATTTTAGAAACAAATGATGTATGGAAACAATTTAAATATAAAGAAAAATGTGAAATAAATCTTGTCTAAAAGTTTAATGTGGTTTTTTAAATTAGAGAAATATTTTGGATTTTTCAGAGCTAATGTCGTTAGCTAGGAAAGGAATTTGAAAATAGTTACATTAATTTTTTTTTTTTTTTTTTTGCTTTTTGAGACAGGGTCTCACTTTGTAGTTCAGGCTGGCCCTGAGCTCACTAAGTAGCCCAGGCAAGCCACCGCGAACTCAGCAATCCTCCTGTCTCTGCCTCCCGAGTACTGGGATTACAGGCCTGAGCCACCACGCCCAGCATTGTGGTATGTGGTGTTGATTGTTGGTGGGCGTGTCTCCACGCCCAGCATTATATGTGGTTACCGGGGATCGAACTCAGGTCCTTGCGCTTGCGAGGCAGGCGCCGGAACCACTGAGCTAACCCTCCAGCCCAGTCACATTAAATTTTAACACTAGAGGGCTATGGTATAAAATCATAACAGATGAGAGTTTAACAAAGATAATTTCTTACTGGTTTTACACATAAGGGAACTTAGTTCAGAAAAGAGCGATAGCCTGTATTTGACATAAGTATCTTGACCCCCAAGACCAGTGCTTGTCTCTGGTATTTTTTGCTTCTCCCTTCCTTCCTTCTCTTCCCCTTTCTCTCCTTCGTTTCTCCTTCTGTTTAATTTGAAGCCACCGTAAAACACCTGCAATATGCTGGGGCCTATTCTAGACACTGGAAATTCAAAACAAATGAGATAAAAGCACCTACAGATTTCTAGAGAAAGAAATATTTAGTAATAAGTAAGTAAACATAGCTATGGTAATTGCTGGTTAAGGTGCTCCAAGCTAAGCCTTATCACTGAATTCTTTGTTTTCTGCTTGTTAGCATAGTGTTTTTGGTTGTTATTCCCAGAAAGATGCTTTCAGTTTGGGGGGGCTATAGGTAGCCACATTCACATCAAAACTCTTGATTAAGCCTGTTACTGAGCATTTAATCGTCCTTAGTTAAGACAACAGCTTTCTGAGTTAATTACTGAATATAGAAATCAAATGATTAGTTTCAGTTCTTATGAAGTAACTTTTTTGGGATCATTACTAAGTTTACTTGACTCATAGTTGCTTTAACCAACTTGGCTGTGTGTATAAAATTAAAAGACTGATTAGTCACCACCTGAAATTTCAGATTGTAGGGGTGATTGCTATGCATTAATCTGACTACTTTGCAAATACAAAGCTTATAAAGCCCAGATAGGCTAAAACCTTTATGAATCAGCTTCTCTTTGCTGCTGAAAGCCTGGGTAGAGCACCCATGCCAAGTGTAAACAGGCACAGTTCCCAGAGCTTGTCTTCTCCTTTTGCTTCAAAAAATCATTTTCTGCCCACAAGAAACTGAAAGTATGATCATAGGTATATGTTATAGTTCTAGGATGCTGGAAGTAGAAGTTCCTGTTCTTCCAAACCCGTTTTGTAGAGACTTTCCTGTAATTTGTGAAGCCTGATCATAAAACTAATGTTTGGAGGTGTCCAGCTCACAGGAAGCACTTACTGCCATCCAAAACCTTTTAAAGCTATTTGGGAGAGAGCTGAATAGAAATACAGTATCTCCACTATCAGACTTTCCACCACCACCATTATTTTATTAGAGATTGTTATTTGAGCATGGAATTATTTTAGGTTTTGAAAGAAAAGCCAAGAAAGAAACAGGAAAGATCTTGTCAGCCAGCACAGGTCTCCACTGGCTCGTGACTGAATGCAGAGTTGGCCACTTGTGGACATGGCAGCATCAGCTTGGTGAGGGTTGGGGAGAGTGAAGAGAAGACACTGAGCATCTCTGATGGGTGTGAACCTGTGAGCCACGTTTGGTGCACAGGCTCTCGAGAGTCTGGTTTCTTTGGATTTGAGTAAATGCTTGTAAAGGTCCTTATTTCTCCATCTTGCTTTTGCCAAATTCAAATAGAAACCTCTGGAGGCTCTCTGATAAGTATGGCCTTCTATTTTATCTGAACTTTGGCAGACACAATCCAAAAGTTAATACTATAAATTCATTTAATATAGAATAACAGTGATCTCAAATGCCTAGTAGTATAAGAACTTGCCAGGCATGGTAACACATTGTCACCGCAGCACTCTGGAGGCTGAGGCAGGGGGATCACAGAGAGTTTGAGGCCAGCCTGCTCTACACAGCAGCAAATTCAAGGCCAAACCGTGTCTCAAAACAAAACCAAACCAAAAAGAACTCAAGGAGGTTAATAAGAGACAGCAAAAAATTGCTTTGAAGGGCTTGTTTTTAGATCCAGATAGAGCCAATATTATGTACTGGTAGTTTTTCTTTTTTAAGCTCAGTTAGTGTAGAAATTGGTAGCATTGTTATGCCTAGGAATTTGTTTAATCTTTCTCAGAGTTATATTTGGATTTTGTCATGGTGGGATGAAATTTTACCATTTTAATTTATTTTTTTACACCATCTAGTGGCTCAGAGTGAGTGGTGCAAGTAATTGCAGCTAATACAATCAAAATGGTGTCATTAATTCAACTTTAACTCAAGCTATGGGTTATTACTTTCCTATCTCATGTCAATAAGGAATTAGCATCAATCATGAAAAATCTGTTCATCATTCTGAGTTAAATGTAGAAATTGGATACTTAAGGAACAATGCATTTAAAGAATCTAACATTTGTGAAGTCATAGAAAATGTGTACTTAGTAAAGAAATTAATGTGACTTTTCTAATAAATAAAATTATTGAAAAGATTTTAAAGAAATGTAACTTGCTTTTAGTAATTAGGTGATTTATAAGTTAAAATATTAAACTATCACTGATTTAACTTACCGTCTGCAAGTTCGTTTTGAAAATAACCTTTTTTAAAAAACAACACAAAATAGTTTAATAAAGGCCGCGTTTTTCAATATAAGTAAATATTTAGAGAAATCAAGACATAAAGAAGAGTGTTTTAGTGATATAATGGCAGGAAAAACATAGAGATTAGGCTATCTTCATTAAAAATATCATTATGGAAGTAGAGTTTTATTTAAAATTCTGTCCTCTCTATTTTACAGGAAATGCTTGATGGAGTATCAGCTCTGTTCAGCCTGCGTGATTTATTTTAGGAATCTTTTGAGAGTTATACAAATCTGAGAATTATTTTATTCTATTTGATTTTTTTCAGTGAAAATCCAAGTGTTGTAATAAAGAGCAGGCAGACCCCCTGCCCTTCCCCCTCTCTTTTGAACATTTTTCAATTAGCAGCTGTCATGTGACCTCTGGCTGAGTTAGCCCCTCCTTCAAGTGTCAGGCATTTTCTTAGTTTTAACCTTTGAATCTCACTAATAATAAATCTAAATACTGCTTGCCGAAATAGGAGATCCAGTAACTTCTTGTTCTGTGGTTATTTTCACACAGAGTTGCTGCTGTTTCTTATCTATCAAAATAAATGCTTCAGTAATTCAGTAGAGATTTAGAATCACTTTTCTCCTAAAATACCAAGAAATACCTTTCAGAGACAAATGAAAATGGAATTTGTGATTTTAGGATGGCTGTATCGTTAGTGAGTTAACCCTGAAATTAGGATGTGGTTTCAGATTCATTTGATGGAGAAAAGTTATAATGGAGTATTAATTTAAAAAAATTTTTAAGAAAACAGTTTATTTAAAATCATGCTAAATTACTAGATTTTGGTCTCAGTTTTATTTCCCCAAACTATGGACATAATACTGCATTATTAGTGCTTTCTGAACTGTGGTTATGAAAACTGTATGATTTCAGTCGAAGGATCGAGGTCCGCGGCAGTCGGCTGCTCCACATCCCTTTGCTCCTCTCAGCATGTATGTTCCGCCGGCTCTTATGGATTGACGTCCAACGGCCGTTTGTCTTTCAAGCTGTACTCAGGTTAAACTGCTAACTGTATTCTCATCTTACTCTTAAAGCAATAAATTATTTTTAGAAGCATAATAACAGACAAGCTGTACTTTAGCAGGAAAGAGACAAGCTACTTTGGCTGGTATTAAAAGAAAAGTAAGAACGTAAGGATGCTAGAATGTTAAATCGAGGGCATATCTGACTTTCGTAACCTTTTGGAGAAATATTTTAAGTCAAAAACAGGAAATGTAGATTAAATAGTGATCACTAATACCCAATAAAAGGTACTTTTTAAGAGTTTATTGAGTTGAGTTACAAGCAGTACTTCTTTTTATATGTGCTTGATGGACTTTTCCTAGTGATTGATGATTAGCAACTGTCATTGGCTATTGGCTTCTACTTATGAAAGTAAAGATTTAGGTCCTGTGTTCCTACCCCATAAACCTATGAAAATGAGTGAAGTACACATCTTCCTTAGCTCTACTGGCAGAAGGAAATGACAAGTTTCTTTTTAGCTATTTTAGCTTTCATTTGTGACCACATGAACTAGGATGCCAAACTAGCATGCCCTATTGCTGATGGGCACGAGTCATCTCACCATAGGACATGCACTGTTGACATTAGGCCTGTCTTAAGTGTTACTGTATCTCACAGCCTTTTGAGAAGGAAGACTAGTATTCTTATGCCTGCATTTGTTTGGATCTGAAGGTTTTTTTTTAATGGTCCTGAGGACTGAACTCAGGACCTTGTGCTTGTCAGGCAGGCAGGCGGCACCTGAGCTATATCCCCGGACCATGATCTGAAGGTTTTTAGTCTGTGCTATCAGTATGGACATTGTAAGTGAGGATACAGTGGAACCATTAACCAGTCGACCTCCTGCTTAATACCTGCCTCCTGCTAGTCACACTGAAACAACCTACAGAGGCAGTACCATGTTAGAAAATATTCTACTGTAATTCCGCTTATAGGATTCCTCTCACATGTGTGCAAACAACATGTTTAAGTACCTCCTTGTGCTTGCTTACACAGAGGAAAGGGGCTGGTGGGCTCAGCCCCTGCAGTTGCTCGACAGGTAGAGAAAATGCCAGAAGGCCATGGCCCAGGAGAGGCCTGAGGCCAGGGGAGTCACGGGGTCCTGAAGAGGCTGTTTTGAGAAGTGGCCATACTGCAGGGCCTATGAGTTTAATTCAGCACGGAACTATCAGGAGTTTGCCAGAAGCAAAACAGAACTTTCCATGAAAGCACTACATTGATTTTCTTTTTAAATTCTAAATTGCCCAGCCCATGATTGCTTATGTTCTCTCCACCTCACTTGCACTTGAAAATCAGGAACTCCCTAATGTGCATAGTGTGCTTTCACTCTTTTGAGATGTCTCTTTCTTTCTTCCTTTAGAATATGAAGCTACCTGTTCCAGGGAAATTATTAGGCATTAGAGAATAGCGTTGAAGGAGTACAGAGTAAGAAAAATTCAGAGAGGGAGGTCAGTAAAGCCTGAGGTACTTAGGGAAAGATTCATAAGGAAATAGTGTTTGGGGGTGGTTTATTCATTTAATGGATATTTAAATGCTTGTTTTTGGTATGTATTAGACTTTGTGTGCACAGCCTCCAAGATCTTATTACAGAATTAGTTGCTTCTCTTTTTACACATTTCGTCTCTCACCTAACATTTAGTATAATGATTATCTGTTTCTCTCTCTAAAATCAGAATAGATTGAAGTAGACACTGTGTCTTATGTGTTCTTGTACTTACAGGACCTAACAATAGGGCAGGTGTTTAATAGGCATTTACCAAAATAGAGTAAAAAATAAGGGATAATCTTGACTTCATAAAAGCATGAATTAGGGAATGTTAGTGCTAGCCTTTTCCCTTATGTGTGAAAAAATTAAGGCTTAACATAATTGGGGGAGAGAAAATTTAAAACCAAGGGGAAAAGAACTTATCCTGTGGAGACCTTCGGAGACAGTGGAGCTTCTGAAATTGAACTTTGGCCTTGGCCCTGAGCTTCTTGGCAACCAACCCAAAAAAGTAGAGAAAAAGGCAGCTAATTTTTTCTTCTCATCATAAAGGAGGTGTTTTGACTTTTCCCAGAACTCGCCACTTCAGAGTATATTCTCACGTGGACTTTTACAGTCTGCCTTGGTAATCTGGCCTCAACAGTTTTATCTAATGAGTGTTAAGAGTGGCTGGTAATGACCTCAACAAAAATTTTTTACAGTAAATATAACAAAAGGTTGAATAAAGGTAATTCTGTGAAGATCCAAATGTATAATAATGAGATTTATTAATTTATATTAAATATGTAACTGGATTCTTATAAAACTTCAAAGAACAATTTAAATACAAACAGAAATTTCATCCCTAATTTGGGATTTGCCCAAGGTTGGCTACCTAGCTAATAACAGAGCTGGATCTTTTGAGATGATAATCTTAAAAAATATAAGGAAACCCCAAGAGATGTTCATTATATCTGCCACCATCTTGTCACCAGTGCAGGGTTCTGTTTTAATCTCTTCAGTGTTTACATATAATTTAACTGAACTTAACTTCTTCTAGGAACTGGAATTATTTTGTCCTAGTTCCAAAAGGAACAGACACCTTTCTTTCCGCAGATGAGGATTAAGCTTCTTAGACGAGGCTCTGACACGGCATCTTGAAATCGTGGTGGCGAACAGCCACACATGTCAGACTGTGCAGCTATGCTAGCACATGTAACATACTTCAGAACAAATGTTTGGTCACTTATTCTTTCATGTCTAGTATACACAAAGGAAAAATATTTTATTGGAAATTATTCTAAAAATTTTTAGGAGAGTGAACCACTGCATCATCCAAAATTACAAACTTAGTCTGTTTCATTGTTCTGTGCTTTTATACATCTGGCACTGCAGGCACAGAGATTAAGTCCTTCTCCTAATCTCAGTGAGTTTCCATTTTTGTGTTAGTTGAAGAAATCAATCTAATATGTATAAAATCCACTGAGGAATAAAAGCTCAGCTTGAAATGAATGATGTCAGTGGATTGGATAACTGAAGAAAAATTTTGTTCCAACAAAGTGACCCAAGTCAAGACTCAGGGCTTAGTCCTTGGATCTGAGGGAGGGAGGCTTCCCAAGGAAGGGAGCACCTCAGGCAGAGGCAGGAATGGGGTTCAGTGGGGGTGGAGCTGTGCGCACCAGCAAAGTGACAGGTGTTTCTAGCAGGATGGCTACAAGCCAAGCAGAGAACTTTGTAGTGAATGCAGAGCTGGAGAGCAAGTCCAAGTTCTCACACACCAGGGCAGACGGGTGAAGGCAGTTTCTGAGATGATCAGAGAGGCAGACAGGGCAGGGCAGTCATCTGGGAGAGGTGACAAGGTCTGAAACACAGTGGTGGCTCAGGAGAGTTGTGGAATCTGCCGCTATGAATGCCATGCACGGAGCACTGAGGCTGTCCACTGCTGAGCGTGACTAGACCTGTCCTTTCCTATCTTTATTACCCATCTTAAGTCAAAGGTATTAGAACTGTCCCTCCGCAGTATTCGAACTGTCAGTTGTAGGAATTTGGATGCATCTTGACTGGAGGGTATAAAACAAAATTTGTTATGACAATTAAAATTCTTACTATGTGCTTTCTTCCTTTTCTTTTGTTTCTTTTGCTTTAAAAATGGAACACACAGTGCAAAAATAATAATACTTCTTAAACAAACTCAATGTCAGACCTGCTCAGTAAATTATTAAGTAATGAGGTTGACTTCCGTAAGCCACTAGGAAACTTAGTCCTTCAAACAGGTTCCTGAGTAGTGGTTGGGCCTCATGGAGGTCTAGAGGTTGTGAATGTCAGTTTCCTCATTTAACAGGTAGGCGACTAAAAGTCACAAAATTTGTGTGGTACTTTAATTGAAGGAACCTTTTGAAATGATGCATGTGTGAGAATGATTTTTATAATATCCAAACAGATACAGTACAAGGGAAAAGGCTGAAAAGATAGGTAGCCTTCAAGAAAATATTTATGTTTAAAAAACTTACCTAGTTTTCATGCTACTGTACTACAATGTTTATGAATAATTATCACATTCAGTACTTGGAAAAATACTTGAAGTTCACTGGATCTTATACCTACTGTATTTTATATTTTGTGAACGAAACTGCTTTCATTTCTACAAAAGGGTAGTGTATTTTAAAGCACAGCTCAATGTTCAGAAAAAGAACCTGTAGCCTTTTAACACTTCAAACACCTGTTGCTTTCAAACATGTT
Organism: Thryonomys swinderianus; assembly: GCA_004025085.1. Classification (NCBI taxonomy): domain Eukaryota; kingdom Metazoa; phylum Chordata; class Mammalia; order Rodentia; family Thryonomyidae; genus Thryonomys; species Thryonomys swinderianus. The sequence continues at coordinate 27,420 of PVIC010010625.1, forward strand.
GGTAAGTAAATTTTGGAGGGCTAATACATCACAAAACCTCAGAAGTGCCTCCGGCTTCAATGAAGGCTTTCTTTCACCATATGGTTTATAGAAAGTGGATTAGCAACTTGAGAAATTAGAATCACAGTACTGAAAAGGATTTAAATAAATGTTGAGGCTTTATTTAAGGGTAAAATAATACACCAGCAGAGAGAGAAGCTTTAGTTAATGAGTAAACATGGGCATGTGCTTACTATTGTGTTGAATAAAGTCTGTTTCACTTTGTCAAAACTAAAAAGCTAATCTTTTTTTCTGCCTTATTACACACTCACTTTAATTTATTGCTCAATAAATATTAATTGGGGACTAACATTTTAACTATCAAGTGAAACACATAAAATGATTTTAATGGTGTGAGAATTGAAAACATAGGAGTCAGATTGCAAGTATTCAATGCCACCTTACTATTATTTTCTCAGATTATTGGGCAAATTTGACTCTTTTGCATCTTTGACTGCCACATTACATTTTGCCTTGAAGCCATCCATTTTGCAGATATTGAATTTCGAGTGCTATTTTTATACAATAAGCAACACTACACCTCTGGATCTTGATAGCATTACTGCAGGAGGAGAAAGCAGCTTTGTGTTAGTAATTACCTAACATTGTCAGAAGCTGACTGCAGGCCTCTTTCTAGTGATAACAGAATAACCGCATAATGTAGCTTTATAGCACATGATTAATAGAAAATAATTACACGTCCTACAAAGGGATGCAATATTTCTTATAAATTGACTAGAATGGTTTCCTGTAGATTAAAGGACTCTTCATTATTTTATCAGTTCTCCTGAAGTACAGTCACTTGCCTATGTTAGCATTTCAGTTGATGTTAAGAGCCGAATAGGGTGAAGGATACCAGATGGCAGATCTTCTTGTACCTGAGATCTCGGGTGCAGTAAAGTTGACATGATGTCTCCTAACCTGTCACAGATTTAGATGGCAGCCTGGTATGGTTTGTCTCTCTTTGTTGTTATTGTTGTTGTTTACTAATAAGGCTTAAGAGATTGATTCATGCATTCATTCATTCATTCATTCATTCTGATGCACCTGTGATTTTATAGAACCATACTTGTGCACTGTAAGAAAAATTATATTAATCATATTATTTTCTACTGTAAGTAATCTATCATTCATAATCACATTTGTTTGGGACAGCAAAGAGGAAAGGTAAATAAGGCTGATTTTCTTCTGTAGAAGGAAACCTTCTGTGATGTTGAATCTTCAGACTGAAGTTTAGAATGTGATACTCCAAGAAGCACTTTCATTCCGATTTATAGGCTACAAATGGTTTAATTGGGATTCATGTTGCTCAGGAGGCTCATCCAGAGGACGGTAATGATGAAAGGAAGGCTCCTGTGTTTGCAGTCTTGTCGACATACTCTAATGGCTACAGAGTAAATCCATAAATTTGCCTCTAAGGTTTTTACCTCCCTGTATTTTATCTTATCTCTTAATTTCACACAGGAGTATTATGTGGAATTTTTTACAAATATAAAGTAATACATATTTTGGTTTTTATTTTTACCTTCTCTGATGTAAATCTGATATTTTAGGATACTTTCATGAGGTGTGTATTTCACACAGTTTCAACAGTTTTGAGTTCAGTGAAGCATTTAAGATACTAATGTAACTTTTTTTTGCCCTTGAATGTTATTTTTAAGGGATTTATGTACAGCTGAGTAAGTTCCACCCTGCTGTCCTACTGTGCTTTCCACCGAGTGAACCTTGTTGGTCTACCATGGGTTCTCTCATGTCTCTCTCTGTTATCTGTCCTTTGTCAGTGTGATTTGTTGGGAGTGAGTTATTAAATCTGGATGTAAGTGAAGTGTTTTTTTTTTTTTTTTTTTGAGACAGGGTCTCGCTTTGTAGTTTAGGCTGGCTCTGAGCTCACTATGTAGCCCAGGCAAGCCTGGAACTCAGAAATCCTCCTGTCTCTGCCTCCCGAGTGCTGGGATGACAGGCGTGAGCCACCATGCCCGGCACTGTGGTATGTGGTATTGATTGCTGGTGGGCGTGAGTCTCCACGCCCAGCATCGTATGTGGTTACTGGGGATCGAACTCAGGACTTTGCGCTTGTGAGGCAGGCGCCAGAACCACTGAGCTAACCCTCCGGCCCTGTAAGTGAAGTTTTGAGAGTATTGTACCCTTAGTTGACAGTACACGTTATTAATTTAAGTAGAATATTATAAAGACATACGAACTTTCTGACTTGTGATTTGAATGTAAATATTGTCACCCAGATCGAAAGCTGTTCTCTGGAAGCAGATTTGGATTTGGGTCAATGCTATGTCCTCTCCCTAAATATTTCCTGTATCTTCCATTAGAAGGCTAGTTCCTTTACTCTTCAAATAATCAGTTTGAAAAATCTAAGACTGACACTAAGACCTTTCACACTCACACTTATCCTGTTAATTATCCATTTTGACAGTTTACAATATGGACCTTTGGTCTATGGAAGGTTAAGTACTTTTGTTTTGCTAAGCATTAGCCTCTAATTATATTCATTGCCTCAAAAATTGAAAAGAGCAGTTTTATTAGGTACCTATTAGTATATAATGGCTGCTAATCATAGCTTTCAGTAAGTTAGTATTTTCTTCTGATGAATATGTCCTACATAGATTATACTTACCATTGCTGAGTTCTGAACTCACAGTATACTTGATGCTTAGACAGTTTTGTCCACTAAGTTCACATTATCAGTGAACCTTTCAGCCTAATAGCTTGAGTCTGCTGCCTCACAAACCAGAGCTGTGTCTTCAATAGAATAATAAGTGCAGGGTTCATCTTTTCTCCCTCATTTTCTCCACTTTGTTCTTCTAATGAACCTAATTATGACATTTCCTGCTCTTTAAAAAAAGCACTTATAGATTTTCTCCTTAATTCCTCTATTGGCAGACTGTGTATCATACATACATGCTGTTATTGCCACACTGTATTGAAGAGTTACATGATTTTTCCTTTGACGGTCAGTAGCATACTAATCAATACAAATGTTCAGTCAGTACTAGTATTAACCTTCCCTCCCGACATGTAACTCAATATGCATATGCACATTTATCTGTGACTTGGATGCTGGAAAATCATAACCTATTGAATTACTTTTAGGATTGATTTAAAAAATTTATCTTCTTTGAAAAATGAAATTTGGGCCTTACAGTGCTTGTGCAGAGTATTGCTTTTGGAAGATATTATTCTTGAAACTTGTGATTCATTTTATTTTGTTTGTATCTCACTAAGCATAAATAAATTTGATATAAAAATACATTAGTCAATCTGGCAGACATATGAGGCTGGCTATAAAGAGTTTGTGATGCCCAAAGCAGTGGTGTGTCTGTCGGGGGAAAAAAGGGAAGGAAGATGGGGTACGGGTTTGTTTCCCTCAGGTTGCAAAGTAAGTGTAGAAGACTCTCATCAATCACTCTTTGCAGCTAGATTAATATTTTACCAATCTTAAGATACTTTTATTTTCTATTGATCTTCTACTATAAAAATGACTGTAATGCTACCTTAAATTTTTTCTATCAATCCTTTATCTAATATGGTTTATGATCAATAAAAAGAATACCAAATACCTTAGGCATGTTATTCTAAAGGAATCTACTTATGAATTATTTTGAAAAGCAAGTTATTTTGTATTAGTATTTCTTATTCTCTAATTTATCTGATTAAAATGTGTATGTTAGATTTTCTTAAGACTATACATTCTAAATCACTTTAGGTCATATAAGTTTAAATAGGAATTAAGTATTCTGTTGCCAAAAAGTTATCCTTGTTAGATAATAAGCTTCTTGAAGGCAAATACAGTCCCTTTGGGATCCTGGCTTTATAAAATCTCGCCCTGGTGCTTATACATAAAAGATATCCCTGGGCTTGGGAGTGGGAGGAGGAGAGAGAGGTGAGGCGGACACTGGCAGAGAGGGGCAGGAGAGAGGAGAGGAGAGAGAGGTGAGGCGGACAGTGGCAGAGAGGGGCAGGAGAGGGAGAGGGAGAGGAGGAGAGACTGTCTCCAGAGAACTGGCTCCCTAAGTGGTTTCATTCCCCAGCTCCTTGCCATGAGTTAGTGACCGCCTCTGTACGCTACGGAGTAATAAACAGGCTTTGTGTTATACATTCATTTAAATCTTTGCCTCACAGCATTTTTAAGGTGTCTAGAAACAAAAAAGATGACAATATTTCCTTTCGCAGCTCAAGCTCTTGTAACTTTATAAAAAGAAATAGCATTTCTAAGAAGTTGCATACAAACCACATTGTACTTACCCCAGTCTAAAGGTTAATATTGCATATTGTTTTCAATTAGGAATACAATAGGTATGGCTGGTGGGTAGGAGAAATGAAGGGAGCCATTGGCTTGGTGCCTAAAGCCTACATAATGGAGATGTATGATATTTGAGACTCCTGGGTAAGTACATTTTAATCCAATATTCTTGTTATAGCTCATATGTTCTCTTGGTCTCTTCCTTGTGAGTCTTTGTCTTTTTAAGTCTTCGTGGTTTTCTGATAACACAAAGATGGTTTCCCCATATCTTCTGTTTTATTTAACATTTAATTTTAAAGTTATATTCATAGAATTAACTTTGGAAATGAATAAATTATTTAGATAAAATTCATTTGATATAACCAGCTGGTTCCCCAAATCTCCCCCTCTTTATTAAAATACCACTTTTATGGCCTTTCTGAGGAGTTGAGTTGACACAGTATTGAGAAAGCAATCATTTTTCCTTATAAAAAGTGTAATTTTTTTTCTAAGATGGAAAAGCAACATTTCTACCGGAGAAAAGTGTTAAAACTCAATTTCCTCTTTTCCTGCAGAAAAAGAAGTCTTCTGTTTCTCAACAGATATTTTGGACTTAGAAGCCTCCTAGAAGCCTGAGTCACAGCTCAGAACCTTTCTTTTTGAGTGTCCCTCACCTTCAACTATTACTTTGTATAGTTGTTCATTAAAATAGTCCTCCACTGTGAAATCAAATGAGAGTTACTAATGTAAATTAGATGCAGGCAGAAAAGTTATACCTGTTGCTGTTTTGCAAAGAAATAATCACAGTTTTAATTTATGCATTTTATTGTCTGAAGAATTCATTGCTATTTTGTATGGACCATATAGTCATTGCTACTTCTAGTGTGAATTGTAATTTCACATAATCATTGGACATCAGTTATTTTTAGAGTGTAATAAATAATTCCATAGAATTTTACTTGAAATTATCATGCAAGTTTTGGGTATGTGCTAAAGAATGTGTTTATGTTAAAGCTTTATAGATCATTTACTTCAGTATTTTTCTCATAGTAATGTGATTCAAGAAAGAAATTTTATAAATTGGAAAATTTATTTCCTGTTAAATGTAATCATAAGGAAGAAAAAGTGATAGAATTGCCAATGGAGGGGTGCCATCACTTGAAGTACAAGTGCAAACCAGAAGCATTTTTGTGCAGAGCACTTTACTGAAACCAATACTTTGGTTTGATGATGGATTGTCAGTGGTTTCTACCATAGTCACATTTCAATTTAATGAAGTACAAAATTCATAAGAAACCCTCTTCTCTCACTGTGTAATGTTGTAAACAACCTCAAAATATTCCTAGAAGAAGCAGGCATAAGAAAGGACTTTCTTATCATTACTCTGTTAAGGTCCCACTGGGACAGCAGAGCTTCAGACTGGAATATTCCCTGCATTTCTCAGAGCTCTGAAAAGAAAACCAAGGGTCAGAGAGGAAAGGGTAGAAAGTCACAGCAGAAACATGTCCCAACAGGTGAAAGGAAGCAGGTCATACCTGAGTGAGGCCTAAAGAGGCTTCCTGTTTTCTTTTTGTGTGTATCGGAAATCAGAGGTATTTTACAGGCATTGAGATATTAATGTGACCTTAATGCATGTCAAAATATATTACTGACTTGTTACTTGGAATAGACATAATTTCCTAATACTAGTCATTACTTAGCATGTACTAGTTTTGTTGAACTTTTCGGATCTTTGTTTTATCAAAGTAAAGATTCTAACAACACAAATAAGCTGAAAACTGTTTACAGACAATTTTGCAGTGTGTGTTTTACAGTTATCCCCTACATACCATGTTCATTCAGTTTCAAATGTAAGGAGGAAAATCCTAATTTTAGGGATTTTGAGTAAATTCAAGTTTGTATCTACGATATTTGTATAGTTGATACCCTTTTCCTAATATATTGTCACTGAAATAGATGGAAATCATCTTGGAAAAAGGTAGACAGCCTGTGGATACCGGTTTTGCCCCTCAGATTTGATGTTTCCAGTCCTGGCCGGTAGATGGCAGCAGCTTGTCACTGCATACAGCCTCGCTTGACACCCCTCCCCCACCCACACTTGCCCAGAATGGAGAAGTGTCGGCGAGATTTCTGCCTTCCTTATAGCTAATCCAGGAGAGGGAGTCCTTTGCCAACTGATGACCAATACTTACAAACCAGCTAGTCTTTCTGAATGGTGACAATACAGATATGTCCTGTTACTTCTACCCAGAACTTCTCTGGCCTTTGTTCTTTTTAAACTTGGGTATAGGAGACAAAAAGGGAACAAATATTTAAAATTGCAGTGACAAAAAAAAATCATCACTTTCGATTCATGTCTATTTCATATTCATTTGATGAAATCATTTGTATACTATCAGGGAGAAAGTTTTCTTTACACCCTTGACAATATATTACATACTCTTCAAGATCATAATAATAATCATTAATGTGAATTTAAACAACATGCCTTGTTAGAAATATGCTAATTGTTATGTTCTCATTATGTTTGCTTAGAGATTTTATTTGTTTTTCTATGAACAGTTAGAAGGCTAATTTTTTCAAAGGTGATTGTAAGTCATATTTTATATAGCATTTTGCTTGATTATTTGCTCTGTACTGAATTTGTACTCTATTGCCATTAGATCTTACAATAATGTTCCACTCTGCAAATTTTTAAGGTTCAAATAAAGTTTAATTGTTTGCAAACTGTTATGATGCTAATAATTCAACAGCCTGCTGTGTTACTAATGAAATTACTTTGTTATGATTAATTTGGAAAATAGTGTGTTGATTGTAGTAATTAAGCACAACAAGGTGAAGTAAATGATTCTAATGCCATCTGGCCTCCAAACTGAATGAAGAAATGAAATAGGGCTGTCATATGAATTTATTCAAAGAAGTAAAGATAATACAAATGACTTTCATTGCTATAGGATTTACACTTAACCACAGATCACCCTGTTCTTTTTTGCCACTTTGCTGCACATGACACTTTCTTTTATGAAGAAGAATGTTAGTCCAGCAATTGTTCTGAATACTTTAAGCTGATTATTTTTCTCATAATTTAATTACAGATAATTATATAAAGTATTACGGGATCATAGAAAAATCACTTGTCAACCATCTGTAGATCAAATCTATATATGTTGTATTTTGTTTTTTTGTTTTTGCCTTCAGTATACAAATACTTTGAGTATAACCTTCCATAATGAGCACCACTCTTATTCAGTTATTTGTGAAATGTTCTCAGTCAACACTTTCCCATGGTTCCACTGATTTCCACTTTTCTGATAATTCTCTAATCAGTTGCCACTCACTTGATAGATTCTAGTACTATCTAGGGTCACATGAAAAAACAGGACTGACTCAAAGTTGACATTAATATGGGTAGAGTTGAAAAGATTGAAGCTCATCAGAAAGACTGTAGTATTATGAGAATTTCTAAATCTGCTAAAGTTCTTCCAAATTTCAGATGAGTCAATTGTTTTTCAGTTGTTGAAGGAAATTATAAACCAACGTATACTATCACTTCTCTTGAGCTCACTATAGTTATAATATTAAATATAACACGGTAAAGAAGGTATCAGATCAAAATATGATCAAGCCATGGAAAATACCTCCCCTCCGATTGAAAAATTATATATATATGGTTAAATATGGCGTAATCTATCAGTAAAATCCTGAGTGTTGAAAAATACAGAGAAATCATATAGTGTTCAAGTATCTTTCTGTAAATTTATATTGAAATGCATAAGAGTTTGTTGTCTGGATCAGAAACAAGATATTTCTGGACTGTCTCAACTTTAATATATTTTCACGTACCTACCACCTTCCCATTGAGTTCTTTAAGAATTCTGTCAGAATTCCTGATAACGTAGCATTTTGCCAGGATAAGATGAATACTTTTAAGATTATATGAGCACGTGGTACATGGGATGATATTAATGGTCTGTTGGAGGGACTTTTTGTTTTTTATCAGTAGATTCTATTGTTACTTTGACAAAAGTGTATGATTTAGTCCTGTGTGACACAAAGCAGAGGCTGAGCATCCAGGAAATGTTTGTTAACTAGTGTGACGAGCCACGTCAGCTCAAGAGCTGGGAGTTAAGAAAAAAAGAGTTTGGCCTCTCTATGTCTTTGTACAGTTAGTATACCCGCTTTTAGGCAGTGCTTTTAGTCCCCAAAAATCAGCCCCTTCTATTGAGTCTTCAGAAGAAAACTCTCATAACATCATCAGCAAGTGGGCCAAATTTGTTAGCAATAGGATGGAGGGAGAGTATAATTAGAAAACTGAGTTGTGACAGTCTGGATCTTTCCCCGTTCCCTGCGTTCAGCTTTGTGACTCTTCCAAAGAAGCGGCGCAGGTGGCCGGCAGCTCGGGGCAGTGCACCCCGTTTCACTCTGTGGAACACCCCGGGACCTCCTGTCTTCTGTGTTGCAAGTGTTCTTTTCAGCCCCTTGGGCAGACCAAAAGGAAATTTCTGAAAGTGGGAACTTCCATGGTTGTTACCAAATCCAGTTATAATTCTGTTTTTGTCCTTTTCTTCCGACCTTAACTTCCTATTTCTTTAAAGTTGTGCGATTGTATTTTGAGTGCTGTGTGTCCCCAAAATGGATCACAGATGTACAAAATAGCCTTCCTCATAGCCAGATTAGCTTTGGTCTGTCATGCCCGGGGAGGGGCCGGGAGGGGAGGCACCAGAACTCTTGTGAATATGTGCAGAGACGTGAAAACACAAATGACCCCCAGAGTCCAGCTCCAGGGCCTTGCTTACTGTTGGAGCATGGAAGGTCTCCCTGGGCTCTCTCCTCTGCATTTTCATCGGTTCCCTTCTTATTATCTGTTACTCAGAGAGGCAATATTGTGCGGCACTTGGTTGCTCTCTCTTTAATGCTCTCAACTTTGTAATATGAAAGTATCAGTCCTGTTAGAGTAAAAACAGGTGCCACATGAGTGAAGCTTGAACAGCAGTTCACCCCTCATTTGAGGAAAGTGTCACACAGGTTCTCTTAAAGGAGGGAATTAATGACACCAATGTGTGCCAGTTACAAACATCAACCTTAGAGGAGGACAGAGTTCCCAAGATGAGCAGATTCCAACACACTGCCTCCCCCCCCAGCCCCCAGGTAGTTGGTGATGAAAACCTAACTCTGACTATCGCGGCAAGCCCTGCAGAAGCAACTTAACCAGTAGTGGCAACAGCTGAGGTGTTCTGGATGTTTACAATTTTTCATGCTTTTAATTTATCTCCGTAATAACCCATAAGCTACTTATTTTCTCCCTTAGGAAACTGAGGGAAAGTAATCCAAAGGTCCCAGGTAGAAAGTTACCTAGTTAGGTGTCATGCCCAGCCTCACTCCCTGCATTCAGCACCACCGGGCCCTGCTGTTTTGCGGTACATGCGGATGTCATTCTAGGCGTATAATCGGCACGCAGCAGTTACTTGGCGCTAAAGACGACACCGGCCGTGTAAAATGGAGTAGAGCGTGCGAAAGGACTAGTGCAAGGATGGGCTTTTGGGGAGCTGAACGCCGCGTACCATGGTGACCCTGTCAAATTCAAAGCAGCGAAGGCGCCAGAGAGTGAGCTTCAGGCAGAAGCACTTCTGCGCTGGGACTTCAGCCCCTGAAAATAGAATAGATTTCAGCCCTGAAAATAGAAAGTCAACCTGGGCAGCGGTCAAGAGAGGACAGCAGATCAAGAAGATCCTTTTCTAATGACTTTTGCCTCCTCGTCCTCAGACATGAATCCCAGGTAAACTGGAAAGTCATGGAACCCCGAGAAGGGGCTAGGTTTTGGGAAGATAGTTTCACTTGATAGGGTGTCTTTTAATTTGATTCCTTCCCACTTTAAACATTATTAAATTGTTCATCCCTTTATAATTAGTGAAGAAACTGCATTATAAAATGTTTAAATTTTATAACTAAAGGATGGCCCTGTATGACATGACTTGTTGAGATATGAATTTATTTAAGAAGAATTTTGATTGGACTGTCTGGTAGTTAAGTACTGGATATTAATTGAGCATGAGATTTTATTCCTGCGCAGTCACCTAGTAGCTGTTCAGGGCTCTGTTTTTTAACTAATCTTCTAATAAATTTTTGCGTATCAGTGATTAGAGGCTGGTGGGCAAGGAGGGAAGATTAGCAGCTAAGGAAGGACCCACTTTGACTGTGGAACTCAGAGAAAGAGGAACCCTCTCGTGGGTCCAAAATGCATCCTGTAGTGTTGACTGTCTTAGCCCTAGAGAAATGGCATGTCTGTGTTCAACTTCCAGTCTATTTCCTGCTAAGTAGTACTTTGAAGTGTTTCCATGTCTGTCACCTATAACATGATGTTGTAAAGGAGGACTGACTGACTCTCAATTGTCCTGATCTCCAGCTGCCCCCATGTAGATCTGGTTGGTGTAAAATAACCTGTGCAGCACCCATGGGTGCCCTCTGCACTCTGAAGTTCAGGTCACGCCCTGTGGGCTGCAGTGTTTCTGAGGCTCCCTTCCTTCATGTCCTGGCTCTAGTTTCTTCCTCCTCCTTCTCCTCAGGTTTTTGCAAGGAGCTGAGTCACATGCAGCATAAGGCCCTGCAGTTTTTACCACCTCATAAAGTAACCAATATATGATACCTGCATGCTCTCTGCTTCCTGTGAATCCAGGCAAAGTGGAGTGCATAGCCCTGTGGTTATCCTGTTCCCTGGGTCTGAAATGTAGCTATCTCGAGAGCGGCTGTTGTTATCTATCTGTTGTTTTGCTTCAGTTGGTCAGCATATTTGCTTTATTCTTTATTATTGTCTCCAGGCTTGCTATTTCTCTTCCTATCTAATTAAATGATTCCATTTTGAATAATTACATTTAAATGCCAACAGTGTGTGAGGGGCATTTCAAACATGGAATTCGACATAGTCTTGCCCAAGTAAATTCATTGTCTAAATAAAACAGGACATTAACACAGAGGGTGTAAGCATAGCCTCAGGTAAACTTAACCTTGGTGTAGTTCTTATTAGTTTAAGCCACCAGCAGTGTGGGAAGACAAAAGAAAAGGTTCTTGGTTTTTATTATATCTGACTTTTTGTCAGCCCTTCTCTCTCTCTCTCTCTCTCTCTCTCTCTCTCTCTCTCTCTCTCTCTCTCTCTCTCCTGTCTCTCTCAAAATTACATAGAGGGAAGAGGAGGAAAAAGGTTTCAGTATTAGTTCTGTTGGAGGATTGACTATTTTAGAAAAATTTCCAAAATGCTCAAGCCACTAAGACGAGTGTAATGGAAGCAGAGAGCTTTCATTCATGTGTGAATAACACGAACATCTTTTACAGAGTCGCTGCCAGTTCTGGGAGCTCAGAGTGGTTCTTACCCCTTTAGAAATGAAGACTTCCTCAGTGGGTACAGAGTCACACCAGCACACAGTACTCAGCTGCAAGAGAGGAGCAAAAAACCCCAGTAAACAGTCACTGAGGAAAAAACCCCGCAGGGACGCGACACCAGAACTCTAGCCTGCTCCTCAAGTGCACTGTGCTCTGGACTTGTGTCCATGCCACAGGGTGACCATGGCACCTGCTTGCACTTCTTTGCATGGTTGAAATTAGGCTTAAGCATTTGAAGAGACTTGAAAAATCCATGTCAAACTTGACTCCTGAAGGACTGATACAAGAACTGAAAAGAAATAATAGTCAAAACAAAAAATGGCTCCCTCACATCAAAAGCAAACAAGGGGGAAAATTTAGAGCACTCAGTTTTGGCTGTAATATTTCTTGGGTTAATGTTCGTTTGGGGTTTTTCTGTCCTTTTCCTATCAACTTAAGTAAATTTTTTGGTCAAGCCATTGACTTCCAATTTCTGTTAATGGAGATTTCAATATGCAGATACTGCTTCTATCTATAAAATTTCTAAATAAGCTTTTTTCATTGCATTTAAAACTATTAATTTCTTAATCGTAGTCTTTAGGTATATACTATTTGCAGCTGGACGGACTTAGAAAACTTTTTAAAAACAGATACCCTCAGGAAAATTTTTCTACAAGTTCTCTTGATGCTGTTTACTCCCTTGGTGAACTTTTCTTCCAAATGGGCATTTGTGACTATGTGCTGTGTGTGTAGATACTCACTAGTTAAACATTTCCTTCAGATGCATATTTGGGAATAAGACATTTTGTTGATGGAGTTGGCTTTGTGACAGCACTAATCTTGGTTTGTAGTTTGTGAAAATACAGGAGTAGAAATGAGCAACTCAGAACCTCATTACATGTAACCTTAATGCTTTAATGTTATAACTTTAGGCAAAGCTAATAAAATATGCAAAAGAGTCTTAAATAATTTAAATTATCTAAAAAAATTGAGCATATTCCTTCAAATAATAATGGTTTTCATGATCTGATTTTTAAAAATTCATTTCTCATGTCTTGAGTTAGAAGTGTACATATCAAAGTAAGCTTGAGTTTATTTAAGGTTATTAAATATATTTGTTATCACAAAGAGTCACTGAAGATACCATATATTAGCCTTGTGGTTGTAACCTGTAATGTTATGCAGTACATAATTCTGGGAACATATACTGTCATTTTAGAATAGAGTTAATTTTTAGTACCTCTACTTAAACTAGTACTCTGTGATTTGATTCCTTGATTACTTTGAGCCATTAACAATTTCATAAACCTGAAAAAAAACCCACCGCATTTTAGGTACCTGTTATTTTGTGCTTACTAAAATGCAAGCTTTTCTTACCACCTTAAACTTATGGACTTAAGCTCAGAAGTCATTACTTTCATCGTGTCTTTTAATTACCATATTTATGTACCCTTTGGAAAGGAAAATAGTGTGAATACATTGAATTGTGGTGACTGTGATTAAAGTAAAGATAAATATGTTTCTAAAACTTTTCTCCCTATTTCTAAATGATTACAGAGGAGAATTGTGCCCTCTAAACACAGCATCTTTTGCTTCCTCTGGTGCTGTAGTTATAGCAATAAATATTCTATATTGATTACTACTTAATACTAATGGAAAAGTATACTAAGGCTGGAAACATAGCTTAGCATTTAGTATCTTAATTTTTAAACAGTTTGTAAATTTAAAAAATGGATCAAATTGTCCCAAATATGCTTTTGTTATTAGGTCCATTTCATGCTATACAATTGTTATTGTTTTACATCTTTCCTAAACATTATTTTGTTCACAACCTGTTTTTTTTTTCCTGGTACATCACTGCTATTTTTTGAGTAGCTAAAAATCTGTCATTTCCATTTTAGCTCAGTTTGGAAACACAAAAACCATATCAGAACATTCAAGCTTATTACAGGAACACAAAAAGGAATGAAAGAGAGCTATGTAGATATTTTAAATTTAGTCAGATTATTCAAGGATGTAATTTTAATACATTAATCTAGTATGAGACTGCTTAATACATACAAATATTTCTCTCCAAACAAGGTTTTTCTTTTTGAAAGATGTTGAGAGCAGAGTCCTTCATCTAAAACAAATGCTGTGGAGTTTTGCTTTTTGTTTTGGTTTTTGAAGAAAAGGCAGAAGCAAGAACTGGCCTCATACTCAGCTGTAATTTATTCATAGTCAAAAACAGATTGCCGTTTACACACGAGGTATTAAAAGCTAGTTAGAGTCATTAGAGGGGGTCTTTCTAATGCTATGTATTAAGATATTCAATGCAAGATTTATTTTCAAGCTATTTTAGAGCCATGAGAGAAGCTTATGAAAGAAATTCTGTATTTTGCTTTGTTATTTGCAGGGTTTTTTTTTTAAATATATAAAACAGGAGAGAAGGGAGCTGGCTGTTTCTTTGAATCCTAATACAGTATGTCTTCTTAATGAACCTGCCGCAGTGCCCAGAAAACAGCTCCCTGGAAATAAACATGCTCCGAGTGATTTAGCCACAATGTCCAGACTGTGTAAACATCTAATTATTACAATAAAATTGTCAATAAATTTACATTACTGCTCCCTTTTCAAACATTAACCAACTTTTTCTTTGCTTGATAAAAGGGCATAAATTGTATTTTTCTGCAATGGTGGTTTTGTTTTCATTACACTTCTTGCTGCTCTCTAGACAAAAGGCCTCAAGCCTTAATGCCCTGAGTTACTCCTGGGCGAAGGAAACTCCTACAGTTGTTTATTAAGGTAACGCACCACGTCGCCTTTCCTAGCGAGAAGGACGCGGAGCCTCCGCAGTTTCATCTTTGGTCGTGGCCTCTGCAAAAAGCCATACGCAGCCAGCGTGGTAGTCACTGCAGCTTTAAGGGAGACACAAAGAATTAAGGCCCTTATAATCCACTATTAGAATGAGAATTTAAGTTACATTAGAAGCAAAAGATAAACTGGCAGAATGCAATGATTTTCTTTAACAAAGATTACGTCCAGTTTTCGGAATTATGATATCATGTTGAACATAATTGTGGAATAACCCCCCCCCACGTATTTCTTATATAAGTGGTACATTAACATTAGAAAAGCAGAGCGATATTGAATTCTAATGAGGTCTGGCCTATACGCTCTGCTAGGAGAAGAATGGGAATAATTCATTTGTATTCTCCGAAGCGCAGCCCTGTGCTCGGTGCAGCGCCGCTCGAGGCCCTCCGCGGAGGAGGCCTCAGCCCGCAGCAGCAGCGTCCGAGCGGGAGGCAGCTCGCCGCTTGCCAGGAGCCGCCCGACGGCCACTTAATCTGCGTGCTGCCTGCACGCTCGCTCTACCTGTCCTCCTCGGGGTTCTCGAGCACAGCGGTCCCTGTGTCGGGGACAGTGGCCTGTGAGAGCCAAACAAAGGACGCGGAGTGAAATCCAGTAGGTAAATGCCATTTCACCAGCCTCAGTAAACGTGTCGGTTTTGAGTAAACAATGAGATGACAGTGAAGTATTTTTTTCATTTAAAAAAATCTGAAAAACGGCTCCATTTGGTCTGATATTGGCGGTTGAGGAAGAGCTGCGTTCATTTGAGTCTTGCTGACATTCTGAGAAAACAGCCCATTTTGGAAAGTTATATTTAGCAAAACCAAGGAATGAAAGATTTTAGCAAATTGCCACGTAAAATGATCTGCACAAAAAGGCATTGGGGAAGCGCGCGAAGGCCTGTGCCAAACAGATGGCACCCCCTGCTGTGTTTTTGATTGAAAAAGAAAGGTAACATTTGCAGCCACGTCAGAGAGACAGTGATCAGCTAAACAAATTGGTCTCCGAAGTGCCCCATTGCTGAGCGAACCCCGCTGCAGGGGACGGGAGAGGCTGTATTTCAAAATAATGCTATGTTTGCGTCTTTCCTAAGTGAAGGGATATGTCCCCTTTTCATGCGGCACAGGGAGGACGAGGTCTTTGTTGAAATCGGC